>JBBPBX010003481.1:0-44942 GCA_038048925.1 Garcialebias charrua
TATATATGTATATATAAATATATACAGTATGTGTATATATATATGTGTGTGTGTGTGTGTGTGTGTGTGTATATATATATGTGTTTTTTTAGAGAAACATTCTACAGTATAGGAAACATTTGTAATGTAAGAACAAAAACTTCCATTTCTCTTAACGTTTCCAGATACAGGTCACTTACCTGGAAACATTCCTGTCTAAATGGTAACTCTGGATCCCATGTTTGACTGTACAGTACAGAGCATTAAAAAGTAACTGCAACCTGAAGATGAAGAAATGAAGCTTCCCTCACCTGGAAAACCTTGTTGGCATGCTGTTTGACAAAAGTAGCTTTGAGGATTTGATCTTCAGGTGTGACGACCACAATCGAGTTACCAACGACAGGAGGACCATGACGCAGACAGTCGTGACTCTGGAGGAAGCAGTAGGAAAAGACAGAAACACACAGACAGGAAAGATGAAAAGAAAGTGAAAGAAGTCATTTAAGCAGAAATACCAGATTTCAGATCTCTGGATGTACCGGTATTGTTTTTATAAAATTAAATTCAGTTTCTTTGGTTGCTTAGTTTTATCTTCAGTGTTTCCCCTACCATTATATAGGCGGGGCGCCCCGCCCCCTCAACAGAACCGAGCGCCCCGCCTACCCAACGCTCCAAACACCTGTCGGCACTGATGTAATGCTAAACTAGCAGCTCGCACTGCAGGTGCATTAGCTGAAAAAAACCATAAAAGCAGCCTCATGCTGAACACTCAGCTGACACCCACCACACATACACGCGCACGGCTCACGTTTCTCATCCCCACGGATGGAAAAAAAAAAAAAAACTGAACGGTGTCTGAAATGTGTCTCGGGCTCACCCTAGTCTCACCTCCACCGAAAAATAAATAAATAAAACTGAACGCGGCTGAAATGTTTGGCTCTCCTCTGCTCTTAAAACTGCGCGCTTTCGGCTTTGTCTCTATCTGCCAGTATATCGCGACAGAAACAAGCGACCAGCCCCATGAAAACAAGCCCAAAACAAGTCCAGCTGGCAGCCCACCCCATTGTGTAAAACAAGGGCCGTTTTTAAACAGTATAAACATACAGTTATTATGGCATTACATATAGCAAAATTATGCTAAAGACTTTGAAGAACATATCCACTCTAAAAAATAAAAATACATTTGGCATATTTATACAAATTAATCCCATTAAGCCTCTGGGACTCATTTACCAGAGAGACCTGAATTTTAAACTAAGAGTGATGACAACAGTGGACAACGACAACAACAGACAATCATAAAGGATGCGTACAAATTAAAAAATAAAATTAAAATTAAACAGCAAACTCATAGTAAGCTAAGTCAACAAAAAACTTTCTTTAATCTCTATCCTGAATCATGCTTTAAGTGTGTGCTCTTTCTCCCATTCTTTATTATATTTTTCCCATATTTCCTCCACTTATTGGAGCTCATTTTAATGTGGTCTTGTCACTCTAGATCAGGGGTCTGCAACCTGCGGCTCAGGAGCCACATGCGGCTTTGGTCCCTCTGCAGCGGCTCTTTCAAGCTTTGACCAAAACTGACATAAAACTGAATTTTATTGGTTCTTATAACAACTGGAAGGGTTAGTTTTAGAAGTTTTCCTACATTACAATGAGTAAAACATACTTTCACTTTATGCTGGCCAGAAAAACGTCCTCCAACAAACTTAAAGTGGTCCGTGGGCCACCAGTTGAAAATCCCAGTTGCAACAGGTGTTGTGGCTCCGGTCACGTTTAATTTAGTGAAATTTAGTGAACAAAGGAGCAGAAATGGCTCTTTGGATCGAAAAGGTTGCAGACCCCTGCTCTAGACAAATAATAAAGAACAAATAATAACAAGCCCAAACAAGCGAAGTTACTTTCAAAACAAGCCCAAGAAACCACAACAACGCCTGCGCAGCTCAGGACGTGTCTCTGTCCGTCCCCCCCCACCACCCCGCCATGGCAGGTTATGTAGGGGAAACACTGATCTTCTACAAAAATTTAATTAAATCACATTTAAAAGTACAAATAGTTTCCACGTGGTTATTTGTTTAAACACCTTTTGGAGTAAAGTTTAATAATTTTGGGATTTATTACTGTATAATTAAAGTTCTGTCATTGCCAAAACACTGACATTAAGGGTAATCTACAGTTTTTAAGGTCATTACATTTTCAAGATGCTCAGCCTACAAAGTATACATAAGTTGCTATGATATCTGTGTAGGTATTTTAAAGTTTCCGCTATAAGTTACACACAGGTTAAGTAAAAGAAGAAGAAAAAAAAAAACACTCACTATAACATTTTCTGGCTGCAAGTTGTCACAGTAAGAGCCATCTTCATAGTTGACCTCGTAAAATGTCTGTGTGGCGATGCCAATGATGGTGCAGGGGTAGAACCAGCTGTCAGTGTTACGGCCAATCACCCTTCTACCCAAATCAAGAACCGGGCAGGCTACTTGAGGAAACACTGTTCGAGTCTGAAAGAAAGGGGAAAAGATCAGACAATACAATGGACCTCAACCTGAACTAGTCTTTAATAGGAACTGTGTTATTCTATAATTAATGCAAACATGTATCTATGATGCACAAACTGAAATGCAAATAACAATTGAAGGCAGTGCTTAAAATATAAATTCCTTTAAGAGATAAGTGCAATTTGAAAACATACTAAAACATGATGGAATGGTTTATTATGTTTTCATAATTATGAAAACAACACATAAAAACACACCGTTACAATGCATCAAGTTTTCAAAGCACCCCACTCCCCCCCAATTATTATTTTTTAAAATTAAAATCTTTATCTTTTCCACTGATACCAAACTAACACCACACTGAGAAATTTTACAATTTTATTAGTTTAAGTTTGAAACACATTACTATTTTCTTGATATGTTTTAACTTTGGAAAAGGGTGATTCAGGTTGAGGTTCTGTCTCAAGTGGAGGAGTTCAAGTATCTTGGGAGTTTTGTTCAAAAAAATGAGTGGGGGAAGAATGGAGTGTGAGACTGAAAGATGGAATGGTGTAGTGTATGCAGTATTGCAAACTCTTTGCCAGTCCGTTGTGGTGGAGGGAGCTGAGCTGTATTGCAAAGCTGTTTTGTTTACTGATCAGTCTACATTCCTACCCTCACCGCCTCACTGGGGCGGCTGTGGCTGAGTGGTTAGCGCAGTCATCCTCCAATGCAAGAGTTGGAGGTTTGATTCCACCAGCAGTCACATGCCAAAGCATCCCTGGGTAAGACACTGAACCCCTCATTGCCTTCGGTGTGTGTCCCATCGGTGTATGTATGTGATCTAAAGCTCTGATTCTGAGTCTCTTTAGAATGATTTGTTCAATTAGCTTTGTAGAGATCTAGTAGAGTGCTGTATGAATGGGTAAATGAGGGCACAGATTGTAGTGTAAAGCACTTTGAGTGTCTTGATAAGATTGAAAAGTGCTATATAAATACAGTACAGTCTATATACCATTTACCTATGGCAATGAACTCTGGGTAGTGACTGAAACAATGAGATTGTGGATACAGGCGGTTGAAAAGAGTTTCCTCCGCAGGGTAGATGGACTCTCCCTTAGAGACAGGGAGAGAAGTTCAGTTATAATAATAATAATAATAATGTCCTTTTCTGTCATCTGTGTATGTTTCCCATACACAGACGAAATTCGTCTCTGCATTTAACCCAACCACCACCAGGTGGTGCAGTGAGCAGCCATAGAAAGTGCCCGGGGAGCTGGAGAATTAGGTGTGCACTCATAGACACCCCAAGGTGTGTGGTGGCCGGGGCGCGAACCCGCGTCCTTCGGGTCCCAAGTCGGAAGCCCTGCCACTACACCATCTTGGCCCCTGGGAGAGACTCTGAGTAGAACCGCTTCTCCTCCACTTCAAGAGGAGCCAGTTGAGGTGGTTCGGGCATCTATGCTTCCTGAGTGCCTCCCTAGGGAGGTACTTTGGGCATGTCCGACTGGGAAGAGACCCTGGGGAAGACCCAGGACAAGCTGGAGTGTGTCTCAGTTGGTCTGGGAATGCCTTGGAATCCTTCCAGAAGAACTGGAAGAGGTTGCTGTGGAAAGAGATGTCTGGGTCCCCCGCTCAAGCTCCTGCCCCCGCAATCCGACTTCAGAACAAGTGGAAGATAATGGACAAATGAGTGGATGTATGTTTTAATTTACCTTCTGAGGACTTCTCTTGTGCTTGTGGCAGGTGACCGATAGAAGGTAGGGCCAGTCGGCAGGTTTCATCAGGACTCCAGCGACCTGAGCACATGTGACGTGGAAGGAGGTGGCACAGTTCTCGTAGGTGCACTGGATGCAGGCACCTTGGGTCCGATTGGGATTTGTTGAATAGCAGAACACACATTTCTGCAATATAAGAAACAAATATATAAAACTGTTTTATTTTTCATAATGGAAACAAATAAGGCTCCAATTTTTCTGCTTTAGTTTACATTTAAAATATTCTACAAAATGCAGAAAATATGAGTCTGACCTCACTATTAAAAATAATTGTAATCTGACTCCAACAGTGAGACAGATCAAATTATTTCAGCTACATTGAGCATGCATTATTGAGCATGCATCAGGATATTTCAGCTACAGTTCATAAAAAAAACTACTCAAACTTCTTGTTAAAATACTAAAACTCACTGTACTAAGTGAAGAACTATGATCTTGTTCCTAATCTTATCAATCCTTGTCACTCCTAAGGAGAACCTCAGCATCTCCATTTCTGCCACTTCCAGTTCTTTCTCCTGTCTTTTTGAAAACGCCACTGTCTCCAGACCATACCCCATTTTTTTTTCTTTTCATTTTCATTTACCCTTTATTTTTACAGGTAATCTCATTGAGCCACGAGAACTCATTTTCAAAAGAGACCTGTTAAGGAGCAGATGGTGGGGTTAAGGGCCTTTCTCAGGGGCCCAGAGTGGGGCGAATGAGAGTGGAGGCAGGTGTGGGTGTTTCACCTTTTCCACCCACATTTTGATGTTATCGGTACCGGGGCTTGAATCGGCGATCTTCCGATCACAGGCCCAGATTATAATAAAAAACTGTAAATAAAAATACCCTGATGCATGCTCAATAATCCAGGTAGAAAAATCTAAAAAAGCTAAGTCTGGTCCTCTGGACATTCAAAAAGCAAAACAAAGCAAAAAAACTGTAGAAACGTTTCGTCTTTCGTCCGAAAGACTTCCTCAGTCTGAGATGCTGTATTCAGCTCAGTCTTATAAATAGCGCCCTCTCACAGTGGATCAACCAGTTTGCTGATGACAGCCTGAAACCAGCTGCTCACATGATCAAGGAGGACCATCAGCCTAACGATGGATCGTTAGCACCCTGGTGGTTTTTTGCTTTTCACAGAGGGCTGAGTGATACTGGCAATAACAGCACTGTAAGGCCCTGTACACACGTAGCCTGGTGTTTGAAAAACGAATATCTGCGCAAAAAAAATATCTTCGTACATACATGTTCAGATATTTAAAATGTTCGTCTACATGTCCCCGTTTTTTTCACCACAGAGCGTTGTAAAGAGTATGCCCAACCCATAGGTGGCAGTGTAGTGCCATCACAACTCTTCAAAGCAACGACAACTTCCTGTTATTATTTCTTTCTTTTTTTTCATTTGTGTGGACAGACCGCAGGTTGAACTACTATTAAATACCGTGATGGCGTACAAAGTTAATAAAACGCAGGAAAATGTCGACTGGGAATCATGTCAGAGCAGGTATGTTGACATTTTTAGCGCTTTTTTCTCCGAGCAGTATGTCACGTCAGCGCCGCTCCAGCTGGAGCATAAACCTCCGGTTCTGAAAGTCCACACGCAGACTCGAACGCGGAGAATTCTCAAATCTCCACTTTGGTCGGAGTTTTTTTTATTATTTGTTTATAGTTACATCAACCGGAGTTCACATGTAGATGAAAGGCCAAACAGCACGATAAACTGTTCGGTTTTACTGATATCCGGCTACGTGTGTACAGGGCCTAAGAGGGGGACAGTTGAACACGGAGGCCTCCACCTCTGTTTAATGATGGATGGTTTCTTTTCACAAAGATGGCCTCCTTTACTCCTCTCTTAAACCATTGTTCCTCTCTATCAAGGATGTGAACATCTTCATCCCTGAAAGAGTGACCGCTGGCCTGGAGATGAGTGTAGACCGCAGAGTCCTGACCTGATGATGTTGATCTTCTGTGCTGGTTCATCCTGTGCTGAATACAGCATCTCAGACTGAGGAAGTCTTTCGGACAAAAGACGAAACGTTTCTACAGTGGGTTTTTTTTTTTGCTTTGTTTTTTGAATGTCCAGAGGACCAGACTTAGCTTTTTTAGATGTAAATAAAAATATGGCTGAAGATTCTGGCAGGGGGACGATCTAACATGAACTGATAAAAAAGTAGAAATTAAACAAGTTGCTGTTTAGTTTGATGCTTTGGGGTTAGCATGAAAGTTGTAGTTGTAAATAGTTCATTTATTTATGTTGCTAACCTTTAGGACTGCGTTCAGAACTGGAAATTCAATACCACCACTGAAGGTACAAGACTAAACAAAAACTTCAAAAAATATACATTTTTAAAGAATTTTCAGTTTATTTTTGTGCTTAAAAGTTTTTTAAATGAGACAAATAAAGCAACTTGTGCACAAACACTCCATCCTTGAGAGCCAAGTGTTCAAGGGTAGGAGGGAAACAGCAACTGCTAAAAATATTGCAATAAAAACTGGTTTCATGGGTGCATGTGTTCACATTTGATCAGCCCAGTCATCCAAATCATTAGAGTGCACAGCTTCTTCTCAAAGCTTTTTAAGACGAGACGGAAGAATCCTGCTTTGACAGCACTCCGATGCAAATGTCACCAGCTTGTCTTTGATAGATTATTCACAGAGAAGAGGAGGGAGAGAGGTGACATTATTTGCACGTTTGTGATAATGTACCAGCAAGCAATGATATCACGCGAAAGGGTGCAGAGATTGTGAAACAGGGATTGAAAAAAAAGAAAGAAGAAGAAGCACTGAACAAGTTGTGTTCAAAGATGCGGCAGCAATGGGGAGATTGCTTCCAGCCCACAAGATCGATGCAGTTCATTTGGCGCAGTGAGAAATGACAGCTGATTATTCAGCCATTCCCCTCAGCATGTCTGTTTTACCCCACTTCTCACAAAAAAGCAAAATAAATAAATAAATAAAATAAAATCTATCAATCCACCAGGAAAGGAAGTAGAGTAACGGGAGAAAGTGACAAAAACAGAGGCAATGAACAGGAAAAAAGCAATCTGCCTTGGTACTGGAAAAGACTGGAGAAGCACAAGCACAAGAAATTAAACCACCACAGTGGGCAGAAGTACAGAGAAGTTTAGGTTTCATCTGAAAGAGTTGTTAACGTAAACTCAGTCTGACCAGATTTATGTGCCGACCTATTTTTATTTAATGTCGGCCTGAACCTACCAGATTCTTGCGGGTTTCTGGGATAGCGCTGACATCCACTGGTTCTCTCTCCATGGCATTGACGAAGCGAGCTTCAGCCACACCAATAGCACAGAGGATGTGGACCCACCTGCACACGAAGCCAGACAAAAACAATCCTGTAGGAACTTTGATGATTTAAAAAGCAAATCCATTCTACATTTAAAAATGAGCTTGTTGTTTTGTATTGTGTTTTTATGAAGGAAGGAAAAATGCTTTAGTGTTCCGTTATTAGTGAATATTCAGTAAACTTTGGAAATGCAAACTTATACAATTATCTAAGCGCTCACTTGTTGTCTGTGGTAATCTTCAAAGCTCCTCCCCGTAAATTACAGAGACAGCACTCCTAAAAAACAAACAACAAAAAAAAGGTAAAAATGACACAGTTTAGGCACAGAAATCCTGAAACGTTTAATCTGCATCAAGAGTGTACAGTAGTCCCTCTCTACTTTACGGGTTTATCGCGGACTCGCTCTACTGCATTTTTTTTTTATTGGACAAGATACACAACTGGCTGATAGATGGATGAGCTGTACGATTGGCATGGAATTTTGAATTAAAATACATTATTTTAAATTATTTAGCACCTGCTGCACCTTTGTGCAACCCACACTGCAGGAGAAGCTCCCTCCTGCTGCGTGTCACATCTCTGCTCTGCAGCGAAGTGGGTGTGGCCGAGAGCACTGGTAGAGTGCAGCCAGAGGCAGAGAGCTGAAATGATTATGTTATGTGCTCTTTTAGAGTGTTTAGAGTTTAGAAATATTGTTTAGAATGTTGCAAGAGAGTGAGAAGGGTTTAAAACACGTTAATATATATACTAAAATAAACTACTTACTACTTGTACTACTATTCCTACTTTGCGGTTTTTCACTTAGCATGGGGCTTCAGGGTAAAGATCCCCCATTATAAATGAGGGACTAATGTATTATATTTAACATGTTGGTTCTCCAACACTAAGGCCTGTGCTCACAACACTCTCACCAACAGTTTATTATAGTATATTGTTTATTTTTTCCTTCGTGAGCTCCAAACGGAGGAAGCTTGTCTTCATGTTGCCAATATACAAGCATCTATACAACTTTTTCCTGACAGTTGTCACCCAGCTGAACCCACTTTAACCATTTTATGCAACAGCCAGGTCCCAGGCAGATTTATCAGAAACTTTTTAAGGACTCATTTTGAATATTAGATCTATAAAACAACTGTTCTCCTAAATATCTGATTTAGGATTTGGGTGTGAGGATGAGCTATGATTGCTACTAACTTCTGTCCAGGCTCCTGCTGCGCATCTGCGGCACGTCCAGGCAGAACGGATCGAGTTGGGCTTCACACCATAACAACCTGTAAGACAGGAGACACGCATCGTTAAAAATATTTATCCTATTACAGAAGTTTTCTGTAAGCTTATATTGAGTACACTGATATTTATTGACAGGTCTGAATGTTAACTACACCTTTCTTTTTTCCATTATGCATTTTGATCCCAAACCTGTCAAACATTTGTTCGGTCCTTTTTTAAGAAATCCCCTAACCTTCTTGCTTCTACTCTAAATTGAGCAACACCTGGACACGTTTAAATGATCTTTGGTGGGATGAACACTGCAGGACATTGAGAAGCAGAGGCATGGGATGCAGAACTGGCATTTCTGACAGGAGCTCTTTCTGCTTCATGTCCTCCCATCAATAGCAGCGCTGTTTCAGCAGCTGAGCCCAGCTCTTCCTGGATGACTAATGAACTGGTCTTGAAGGTGCACTACAACTTTAGGGATAATCAGAACCCAAGAGGGTTGATGTGTGTAAGATGCATGTGTCTGTGTGTGTGTCCGTTGTGTGATTTAAGTGCTTGTATGTTTGGACAGGCACAAAACATTAAGACCACCCACCCCCACACAAAACCTTTTAAAAAAAACATATCAAATACTGCCGGTAGTTGATGAAACAAACAATAAATGTAATGTATTTAAACTGCTGATTTTTAGATTTAGCTGTAAAAAGTGAAGCCAAGTACAGAAATACATCAGGGAAAAACATGCATTGTTTAAATAATGTATCACAGACAACTGGGGCGTTTGATGCGTTAATTCACTTTTTTTGTAGGGGGTAGTTTGTTGTGTCTTACCAGTTTTTGTTTGTTTGTTTTTTATACATATATTTATTTTGGTAGTCGCCTGTTTTGCTGTGTTTGGTGTGTGCATTATGTATTCTCTTGATTTTTTTCAATGAACTAAACGACATCTGTTTTTTTTTGTTTGTTTTTTGGCGTTTTTCGGCTCTAGTGGCCCATTTTTGTTGTAGAGGATGGAGGGCGAAACAGGGCAAGAGAGGGGAAGACATTGTGGAAAGGTCGTCAGGACCAGGATGTGAACCCGCGACACCACAGCGACTAGCCTCAAACATGGGCCGCGCTCTTAACCCCTGCGCTATAGCCGCGGCCCAACAACATCTGTTTTAAAGTGCTTTCTCTTGAACTTGACTCCTGGATTATCACTGGCGGGGCGAGCGAGAGAGGGTATTGGTCCCGTGCCTATTTGAGCAGACATTCAGGATCAGGATACATCCCACGACGTGAATCATTCCCTGCACATCCAGTGTTTCCCCTACCATTATACAAGCGGGGTGCGCCACCCCGTCAACAGAAATGAGCACCCCGCCTACCAAACTGAACTTGCTCCCCCACCCAACCACTCCGCACTGACATAGCACTAAGCTAGCGACGCAAAATACAGGCTCTCTAGCTAAAAAGCTAAAGGCAGCACTCGTGTTGCCTCTTCCCTCATGCTGAACGTCCCCCGCCCCCACTCAAAAAGTGTTAATACAAGCTGCACTTAGACATGTGTCTGTCCCCCCCATCAGCAAAAATCATGGATGAGATGAGCACCAAGCCATGGCACGTTAACTAAGGGAAACACTGACATCCATCTGTCATGGTGGTCCTGGTTTCAATGCTCATGATCTTTAAGCTAAAGGAAAGTGCAAATGTTCCCCTACAGGGTGTGTGGGTACCAGTGGGTTATTTGGATGGTGATCACGCTTCTTCTTAGTTCCTGTTCTATATTTGTTTTCTAAAGCATCTGATGGAGATGGATGCAGATGTGCAGCTGGGATGCACAGACTCTCACCAGCGCAAGTGTGACTACACCAGGAAAGTTGATGGACTCCACTTCCTGGTCTGCTGGCTTAGAAGACTGACACTGATCTGTAACCCATGTGGATAGGACTAAGTGTTCCCTTCTGGTTTGGACCTGTTCCTGTTTAAAGTGCTTTATAAATAAAATGGTATGGTATGGTATAGTATTGTGTAGTCATCTTACTCTGCTGGTGTGTGGGGCATTGAGTGACTGATTTTACATGGCTTATACATTATGAACTGAACTATTTGATTCAGTTCAGGAAACTTTATTTATCCCTGAAAGTAAATTCAGTTTGGCACTGGAACTGTGGTGGCTGAACAATCTTAATAACTTCTTTTTCAGATTTTAAACGTCTTTAAGAGGTTTTTAACCTGTTTTAATAAACAAGAGTTGAATCTTTTTCTCGTCTCCGGTCCTCGCTGTGTTCGCATGACAAGAGGGTCGAACCTCTAGTTTGTGCAAGAAGTGGCTTGAGGCTGTGTCGCACAGCTGCAAATGTAAACAAGTAATCTTGTTCTTTTTTGCTTCACTTTAAGATCACTATGCCGTTAAAAGTCCATCTTCTAGAGAAATTGTTGGGTGAAGAAAGTTGTGTAAAAAATAAATGGGAATCTTTAAGACTTGCTGCATTTAGAAAATCTTCAGCATTACGAAAAGAACTGAATATTTCAACATGAGTCAACAAGAGTTGAACTAAAAAAAACGTTGTGAACAGCAGAATTAGGCAGTCTCTTGCACTGCTGCAGTCAAATCTTGTTTTCAGTTTGCCATTGTTAACCAAACCTCTTCTGAGGAGATGAGAGAAGGAAAGTTGAGTTCGGAAAAAATATAGTGAAATACCCTGTGGAGTCTGTCTATATAAAACTCTATGTATGTGATTACAACTGGATTAGGTGTTTAGATTTAGACATCTGCAAAAGTTTTTCTTTTAGACCAAGTTTCGCTCAATTTTAGCCTCTATAAAATATAGTAAAAAATATAGTATATAAATAAATAAAATCCTGTGCATTAGGGGTGCAGAAAAAAATAGATTTTTTAAAGAATCTAGATTCTTAGTCCTGGCGATTCTGAATCGATTCTAAAAGCCCCAAAATCGATTTTAAAACATGTTTAATTTTACATTTTTTCCACTCCTACTCCTGAGCGTACTGCATATCACATTTTGTGTCCGTTCGGCCACCGTAGAATTTTGACCGTGTAGGCCACTGTACAGCAAGCTAGTTAGCCAGCTCCCTTTATCTGAATGGAGCCTGCTAGCATGGAGGAGGACAGCGCGATTCAACCCGCTCCTTCATCTTTAAAAATTATTTCATATATCCTACGTTCTGAGGGAAGACGGAGCTTAACAAGAGAACTGTTGTTTGCAAGAAGTGTCAAATAAAATTACGGTACAGTATTTAGGAAATACAATAAAATGCGCGGAAGATGAAAGTGAAACCAGACGACCAGCGACGTTTGCTGCAAAGATTTCTCTCTCCATCTCCTGCTGTATCACAAAGGATTTATGAGCAGTGTAAAGGAAATCTATAAGCCGTTTGTGTAATTAAACACAAACGAGGTCAGTTTACTGACTTACCTATAGATTAGATGATAGATTTGAGTAGGTTTTAGACTGTCTCAAACTTACCATCAGTTAAACGGGGTCTCAACTTTTTCAGAATAAATCAATAAATCTGTGATGTGATTAGCCAGAAATGTAATTTCACAAGAGGCTTCAACTTATGTTGGTCTACCAGAAAAATAGACCTTTTATTGAAACTATCACAAAATTACATTAAACATTGGTATCGATATTAGCTCTGATTTAATAACTACGTTGACAAGAATTCAAATTAAAACAAACAGACAATTAAAACTTAACTGTTGGCACATTACTTGACAGATTAAATGCTTATGAAAATAAGAAATAGGAGGAAGGAATACTGGAAGCTAAGTTAAGCTAAAGTTGGTTACTTTGAACCAGACTGGGTGACACCGTTTCCCCCACACGAACAGACTGCTGGGCTCCCGCACGCTCAAACACACCACGGCTCGTTACCTGTTGAAGGTTCGTCTCTTGGAGACAAGAGTGGAGAAGTTTGTGGACACACACGTGGATGGGTTTGTCCAGTGGCCGTCCAGTTGGACTTCAGCGTGAGTGTGCTGATTCACGATACGAGGAACTCGCCTCCCTCGGCAGGAAACAACGGTCAAGCGCACAGACTGACTTTCAAAATAAAACTTTAGAAAACAAATTCTTCCAGAAGAGTGACAGGATCACAGTAAGGCTTTACTATGATCCTAGCGGAGACGTGGGTCGTTGACACATGACCGGGCCGTCTCCAGCTTTCCCAGAGGAGAGAGCAGGTTGACAGTTCGTTCTCCTCGAAACTCTAAACCAAAAATAGGAAGTGCCCATTATATGGGAGGCGGGATCTGACCCACCTCCTAAATGACTACTGGCGGGTATTAACAAAATAAAAGATGGAAGTATGATCCCATAGGCAGAAAGTCTCTTGACGGACAGCAGGAAAACTGTTTACATAAACAGCCAGGTGGCCTGCTTGTGAGCACAGAAAATGTTATGGCTAACTTCATAGACAACACAAAAGAAGCTGCAAGTTACGTTTACTCTGACCTTGTGCTTTAGATTCAAAGACTGCGTGTTCTGCAGAAATAAACCAGCCGAAGGGTCAAAGTCATGCAAGTAACAGATCATCATTGAAATGACAGAAATACTGTTTGATCAATTCTGAATTAACACACATTAAAGAGAAAGTTCAATCTGATTAATTAGTGTCCATTAATTCATAATAATTGTTAACCAAAATAGTGTTTACTCGTCTCCTTGAAGGCTTCAAGAAGGTGTAACACTGAGAGTTTCAGAGAGATGCAGAGAGGTGTACTTAAAGGTCAAGCCTAAAATAACAGAGGCTAGGTGTATCACTACAATATTCTCCTAACAGAGCACTTCACTCTCAGACTGCAGGTTTACTTGTGGTTCCTAGAGTTTCCAGCAGCAGAATGGGAGGAAGAGCTTTCAGTTCTCAGGCTCCTCTCTTGTGGAACCAACTTCCAGTCTTTGTCCATGAGGCTGACACATTGTCCAGTTTTAAAACTATGCTTAAGACTTTCCTTTTTGATAAATCCTATAGTTAGGATTGGCTTGGGGTTTCCTGAGCTGTCCTCTGGTTATGCTTCTATACGCTTAGACTGCTGTAGGTCAAGCTGACCACACTTTTTCACTCTGCTACTGCCTTTACTTACCTACTCTGCTCAACCTGTTTTGTATTTGTAATTATTTTTTATATCCTTAACTTGTGTTTTTGTCTTTCAGGTACACCTGGACCTATATCTGGACCGACCATTCTGTGTTGGTTTGTCTCTCCTTCTGTCCTCTCAACCAGCTGATCAAAGCAGATGGCCGCTTGTCCTGAGCCTGGTCCTGCTGGAGGTTTCTTCCTTTTAAATCAGTGGTCCCCAAACTACGGCCTACGGGCCGGATCCGGCCCGCCTCCACATTTGGTCCGGCCTCCAGAACAATACCAGAGAGCATTTAGATTTTTTTTTGTATTTGTATTTGATAATAAAGTTGGACTTTTGCAATAAAATGTAGTTATGAACAATTTTGAATTGTTCCACATTTAATTTATTGTGTCAGCGTTTAATTTATTGTGGACATCGGGGGCAGTTCCCTTGGATTGGCAGACTGGGGTGGTGGTTCCCCTATTCAAAAAGGGGGACCGTAGGGTGCATACCTGTCAAGTCTCCCGTTTTGGCTGGGAAACTACCGTATTTTACCCCTCTTTCCCGTCATCCCGAATTATTATTTTCCCGGAAATTTCCCGTATTATAATATTCTTAAAAAAAACATTCCAGTGCCTCTGAATCATGTCACTAGCCTTGCGAGAACTGCAAACTGCAGTAGCCTCAGTGGAAGTTCTCGCGATATTTGTGCTGGCCGCGGGAGCAGCAAACCCGGAAAAACATAGAGATGGATGTAACGAGATGTAACGAGAGAAAAGGCGTCCCTGGCCAAAAAAGTTAAGACTTCGTGTAAATATCTTGAAAAATGGGACAGCAAATTTACTTTTCCTAAAAGAAGAGTAGGTTGGGGGGCACAGTTTCGCGTTTTGTAAGATTTGTAACTACAAATTTAGTGTCTCATGGGGGAACGAACGGTGTCCGTCAGACTGCCGAAATCAGACTCCATGAAGCGGACTGACGAGAGCAACGCACCCCTGAAGCCACACTTCCAACGTAAAACTAACCTTACCGCAGTGTCCGACTGCATGAAAAATCCGTCAAGCACAAAGGTAGGCCTATCAGATTGTGATCACATTGTATTGTATTGTATAATTTTATTCATTTCATATTAAAAACAATGACAATTTTTTTTTAAAGAAAAATTAAACATAAAATGAAAGGAAGCAGAAGAAGAAAACATTTCTTATATCTGCTCCAAGGGCGGCCGTGGTGTAGTGGTAATGGCAGTCGTCCCCCGATCGGAAGGTTGGAGGTTCGAATCCCGCGTCCGCCCACCATGTGTCGTCGTGTCCCTGGGCAAGACACTTAACCCCGAGTTGCTCCCGGTAGGTCTGGATGACGCCTTGCAAGGCAGGCTACCACTACCGGTGTATGAATGTGTGAATGCATGGGTGGATGGCTGGTATTGTAAAGCGCTTTGGGGCTCCTCACAGGGGATTGGAAAGCACTATATAAATAAGCTCCACTATGAAACAATCAATTCAAACTATCAATTCAAACATAAATGTACTTATTTGTAGGGATGTGCCGATCAGGTTTTTTGAAACCGATACCGATCACCTATGTGTGACGATCACCGATACCGATCAAAAAACCGATTGCCTATATGTGAGCCGATCACATAAACCGATCACCGATCAAATGGCTTACCTGTAATTTATGAGTGCTGCTTCTGGCTACAAGATCTGAAAACTTTTCAGATCTTGTAGCCAGAAGCAGCACTCATGTTATTTTCAGAACCATAAAATCACCATTCAGACAAAAACATATCTTTAATCATTTATTTCAGAAAACAAAGTAAATAAACTATATACTGCATTATCAAAGAAAAATGTTGGTTTACCTTACTATAAAAAAAAACTTTCAATTAAAAAAAAAGGTTTTTTATTGTTGTTTTAAAAAACACATCTACTCTACTTCATATAAAAAACTAAAATACCCCATACCAGTTGCTACTTAAAGCTGCACTATGTAACTTTGTAACAAAGTAAATAAAAACTAATAGTGATTTTGAACTGCATTATCAAATAAAAATGTTTTGTTTACCTTACTAACTTTGAATAAAAAAATAAACGTTGAATAAAAAAAAGGTTTTTTTTTTTTTTTAAAAACACATCTATTACTTCATATAAAAAACTAAAATACAACATTTGCAAGCAACTTAAAGCTGCACTATGTAACTTTCTATTGCAGTGTGTAACTTTTCTAAAAAAATAATTTAAACATATTTCTTCACTCTGTCACAATCTACTGACAGACTGATGTTAGACAAAGAAATTTATGAAAAAAAAAACTATTCCCCTTGCTTTTTATCAGCATAAAAACACTACAAACACAGATTGACCCGTCCTTTACTGTGTTTTTAGTGTTTTTATGCTGATAAAAAGCAAGGGGACTATACTTTTTTCAGAGATTACTTTATCTAACATCAGTCTGTCAGTAGATTGTGACAGAGTGAAGAAATATGTTGAAATTATTTTTTGAGAAAAGTTACACACTGCACTAGAAAGTTACATAGTGCAGCTTTAATGAACATATGGTCTCTTAAAGACCTTAACAATGGTGAACACACACACGGTATTAAGAATCATAACTCCTCCTTATGAGTTGGTGGTGGTGAGCATTGCGGGAAGATTCTTCTTAATAAACAGGAGCATCTCAGCTTTTTCAGTCTTGAGTCTATTCCTCTGTTCATCAACAATGTTGGATGCAGCACTGAATAAGCGCTCACTCTCCACGCTTGTGCAGGGTGCAGACAGGTAAGCTCTTGCTACTCTAGCAAGTTCAGGAAACCGTATCTTATTAATGTTCCAGTATTCCAATGGTGATGCACTTCTAGCGATGGGTGGCTCTGCGAGGTAGATAATCATCTCTGATGGTGATGCACCGTCTGCGTGATCCTGCTGCATGGTTTCTTCTGCCATGATTTCTCCAAACATTGAAGACAACGATCCTGCTCGTGGAACTTTCGCTACTGGCTCCCCTGTTTTGGCATCTTCAGGTGCTTCGTTTGCGTTCCTTTCAGCGGCTTCTGTCAACAGACCAACAAGCAGTCTTTGTGTTTTGGTCTTGAGTCCTTCAGAAAAAAGTCTGTCTTTGTACCTTGAATGGGGAAGAGGAGAATAATAACTTTAAACAGAACTCTTTGTTTCTGGCCACTTCTGAATAAAAACATTAATAAATAATGTTTTAATAATACACATACATTTTTTATTAAAAAATTTATGTGTACTATTTTTTCAAAACATTATTTATTTGGGAATTTATTTATTTATGTTTCTAACCTTGGGTCTATGAGTGTTGCCAAACTGTAGAGGGGCTCATCTTCAATGTCAGCAAATCTTTTGGTGACAGATTCCAGCAGTGTGGCCTTCGTTGTCTTCACACCTCCATCCATCCATCCATTTTCTTCCGCTTATCCGGGGTCGGGTCGCGGGGGTAGCAGCCTAAGTAGGGAGGCCCAGACTTCCCTCTCCCCAGCCACTTGGAGCAGCTCCTCTGGGGGAATCCCAAGGCGTTCCCAGGCCAGCCGAGAAACATAGTCCCTCCAGCGTGTCCTGGGTCTTCCTCTGGGTCTCCTCCCGGTGGGACATGCCCGGAACACCTCACCAGGGAGGCGTCCAGGAGGCATCCTAACCAGATGCCCGAGCCACCTCAACTGGCTCCTCTCGATGTGGAGAAGCAGCGGCTCTACTCCGAGTCCCTCCCGGATGACTGAGCTTCTCACCCTATCTCTAAGGGAGAGTCCAGCCACCCTGCGGAGAAAACTCATTTCAGCCGCTTGTATCCGAGATCTTGTTCTTTCGGTCATAACCCAAAGCTCATGACCATAGATGAGGGTGGGAACGTAGATCGATCGGTAAATTGAGAGCTTTGCCTTTTGACTCAGCTCTCTCTTCACCACGACAGACCGGTACAGCGCCCGCTTCACTGCGGACGCTGCACCTATCCGCCTATCGATCTCACGCTCCAGTTTTCCCTCATTCGTGAACAAGATCCCGAGATACTTAAACTCCTCCACTTGGGGCAGGACCTCCTCCCCGACCCGGAGAGGGCACGCTACCCTTTTCCGGCTCAAGACCATGGCCTCGGATTTGGAGGAACTGATCCTCATCCCGGCCGCATCGCATTCAGCTGCAAACCGCTCCAGTGAAAGCTGTAGATCACGAGCTGATGAAGCCAATAGGACCACATCATCTGCAAAAAACAGAGAAGCGATTCTAAGGCCACCAAAACGGATCCTCTCAACACCTTGGCTGCGCCTAGAAATTCTGTCCATAAAAGTTATAAACAGAATCGGTGACAAAGGGCAACCTTGGCGGAGTCCAACTCTCACCGGAAACGAGCCTGACTTACTGCCGGCAATGCGGACCAAGCTCTGACACCGGTCGTACAGGGACCTAACAGCCCATATCAATGGGCCTGGTACCCCATACTCCCGGAGTACCCGCCACAGAACCCCCCGAGGGACGCGGTCGAATGCCTTTTCCAAGTCTACAAAGCACATGTAAACTGGTTGGGCAAACTCCCACGCACCCTCCAGGACCCTGTTGAGGGTGTAGAGCTGGTCTAGTGTTCCACGACCAGGACGAAAACCACACTGCTCCTCCTGAATCCGAGGTTCGACTATCCGACGGACCCTCCTCTCCAGAACCCCTGAATAGACCTTACCAGGGAGGCTTAAGAGTGTGATCCCTCTATAGTTGGAACACACCCTACGGTCCCCCTTTTTGAATAGGGGAACCACCACCCCAGTCTGCCAATCCAAGGGAACTGCCCCCGATGTCCACGCGATATTGCAGAGTCGCGTAAGCCAACACAACCCCACAACATCCAGAGCCCTAAGGAACTCAGGACGAATCTCATCCACCCCCGGAGCCTTGCCACCGCGGAGCTTTTTAACCACCTCGGCGACCTCCGCACCAGAGATTGGAGAGCCCGATCCAAAGTCCCCAGGCTCCGCTTCCTCAGTGGAAGACGTGCCAGTAGGATTGAGGAGGTCTTCGAAGTATTCCGCCCACCGACTCACAACATCCCGAGTTGAGGTCAACAGCACGCCATCCCCACCATAAATGGTGTTGGTCGCGTACCGCTTTCCCCCACTGAGACACCGGATGGTGGACCAGAATCGTCTTCACACCTTAATAATAAAAAAAAGAAATGAATTCAATTTATAATGCACTTCCACTTTTCATTACTAAAATAAATCTCAAAGTCTTACCTTGATCTGTAACAGCTTCTTTGGCCAGGATACGCTTTAAAACAATCACAGAGGGTATCACATCAGAAGCAGAGGCTTTGGATGAGCATATTTCTTTTGTGAGCTCTTCAAAAGGTTCCAGGATTGTTATTATATTTGCAATCAACTCCCATTGTGCAGATGAAAAAGTAGCAGGTAGCTCAAAGTCAGACTCATAAACACGTAATGCTCTTTTTTGCTCAAGGAGACTTTGGAGCATATAAAAGGTGCTATTCCACCTTGTGCTGACATCTTGCTGCAGTCTTTTGGTGGGCTGGCCCAGTTGTTTTTGTACACTTTGAAGTCTTGCATATGCTAAGGGAGAGTGTCTGAAGTGCCCCACAATGCGTCTCCCTTTAGCAATAATGTCATTTATACTGCGCTGCGACAGCACTGCGTCATGAATGGCCAGCTGCAGGGTGTGTGCCATACACCCTAAACTTGGTAATCCAGAGTCTGTCATAGCTTTCACCATGTTTCTGGCATTGTCTCTTAAGATCACGTGTATCTTGTCCTTTGGAATATTCCATGTCTGAAACATTTTCTCAAATGTGGTTGCTAACGCTACAGCAGTGTGGGAGCCAGAAAACTCCTGGGCATGAAGAACAGCTTTCTGTGGTTTAAAATCTGGATCAATCCAGTGAGCAGTTAAACTTAGCATCGACACAGGACTTACATCCGAGCTCCATATATCACTTGTGAAACTCACAGAGGACGAGACAGCTACTTTAAGCAGGCTTTCGACGTGAGAGTAAACAGTCTGGTGGAGCTCAGGCAGGGCCACGTCTGTAAAATATTTCCGCCCCGGTAGCACGTAGCGGGGCTCCACGTGAGAGAGCAGTCGGCGGAACCCGGTGTCTTCCACCACTGAGAACGGCTGGTCATCTAGCCCGATGAATTCTATGATTTTTCGGGTTATTTGTTTAGCTTTCTGCCCGTCACGCTCGTACGGGCGAGTGTTAGCAAGTGTGGGCTGCGTTAGCTGTCGTCCGAGTGCTGCTGCTCCTCGTGTCTTCTCTGCTGCGAGACGCGAAAACTCACCAAACTCTTCCAAGTGCTTGGTCTTTAAATGACGAATTAGGTTTGTAGTGTTGAAAGCCTTCGTCATACTTCCTCCACGAGGTACTTTTTCTTCGCATGTTTTGCAGTTTGCAAACTTTGAATCCTGCTCACACACGGTGAAAAACTTCCAGACGGCAGACATGTTTGTTTCTAGCTGCTTCCTCTACGCGCGTGCGCAATTTATACCCACTGAGCGGGAGGGAGGGAGGGAGGAGCGGGGAGGAGCGGGGTGAAACTGCGGGGTGGGGGACAAACTGAATGCTGCACAGGCTTGCTGCTCAGCTCTGTGATCGGTAATTGAAGGCAAAAGCCGATCACATCCGCTTTAACGGTTATCGGTGCCGATCGATCGGTTACCGATCGATCGGCACATCCCTACTTATTTGTAATACAAAATAATACAGTCTCATCAGAGATATACGTCTAGGGTTGGGCATCGTTTGAATTTGAGCGATTCAGGTTCCGATTCCGATTCTTCGTTTCGATTCCGATTCTTTTCGATTCTCGATTCCGATTCTTTTTGTAGGCGGGGTTAAAAAAAGACATGTCAATTCAATTCAGTTTATTTATACTGTATAGCTCCAAGTCACAACAGAAGTTGTCTCAGGGCACTGAACAAAAAACAATCAAATATAAAAATAATAAGTTAACAGAAACTTTAATATAAAAATAATGGTAACACTATTTATCTGAGGAGACTACTTTGAGTTTAACTCCATGTTATAAAAAAGCTACAGTAGTTAGCCAGAGTTATTTCAGGATGAAATAATTTGAACTTCTGTTTGAATTTAATGCTATGAACTTTTTCCTTTTTGTTACATTTACTATGAATTTCTCACAGGGCAGATTAGAGCCAACATGGACTCACCAACATATATTATTATTATTATACATATAATATTGTCCAGTATGTGATGCTGCAGTCATGTTACTGAGCTCCCACTGATGGGCTAACCTGGTTCCACCACCAGCAGCAGGATCCTCAGACAGAACAGTTTGTTTCTTCATGGACATGGAGCTGTGAAATTATGTTGTGCCTTTTCCTCAGCAAAACGCTCCTCCAGTGGAGACTTTCTGGACAGACTGCAGGAAGTTCCTAAACAAACAATAGGTTTATCAGTAAAAAGAGATTATTAAATCATTTTTAAGACTGAGAATGTGTAAAATTATTAGCTCTGTTGTTATTGCCTAACTAACCAATTCAATAATTCTTCAAACTGTAACATTCCCTCATAATGGAATGAAAGAGAACATAAACATAAATTATATAATACTGAAAACTAGAGACATTTAGACATTTTAAAAGACACAGAGAACTTTAAATGGATTAAGAATGTTAATAAGTGTTGGATTTGAGTGCAATGTAAGTGCAATCCATGGTTGAATTCACATCTGAAAAGGGATGCAACCTTTTCACAACATATGCTGTAACAGTTCTGTGGCACTCTTCATTCAGTTAACACTGACGTTTTTACCTTGGACAGTCACTGGTGAACACTGTGAAGCCATTTCAGGTCGTTTGTCTAAGAAAAAAAATACAAGCTAACGTTAGCATCGTGTTTGTATTTGAGCTGACTTACCGCTTTAAGCAGAGTATAACTTGTTAGCTGCCTTAATGTTGGTATGAGATGTAGTTTAGTTTATTTATTTACCTGATGGAGCCGAAGAGGTAGCGATTAGCGAAAAGTTCGGCGGAGTGTTTTGCAGACAGACCACTCTGTACATCCAGTCGGATACGAAGCGAAAATAATCCGGTGGAGCGCGTCAAAGACGGGACACTATTTTACTTCTCCACCCTCCTTTGCATGATAGAAAATTATTGCAAGTGCTGCACTGACCTGACTGCAGTCATTTTATTAATTAGTAAGCTTTAGATCTCGGGTGCACACTTCCGGTTGTTTCTTCTTCGTTGGGTTTCGGCGGTGGCTACTTCCGGTCGGCTAACTAGCATCGAACATAGGAATCGCAAATTAATATTTTGAACGATTCCGGGAAAACCGGACAGTTAGTCCCAGTTCCGAACGATTCTCGATTCTCGATGCCCAACCCTATATACGTCACATCAAAATATCTAATATAATTTGTTATATTAGAATCAACTTAAATGTAACTCTTCAATAAAATAGTTTTAATCATTTTCTTAAATATTAGTATGGATTTCACATTTTTACACTCTAGTCCATTCCAAAGATCAATTCCTCTTATTGTAGTAGACCTACCCTTTAAACTGGTTCTAAACTTAGGTTTAACAAACATTTCCATTCCCTTTAAATTATAGCAACTTATCCTTTTCACAAAATAGGTTTGAATGTTAGATAGACACACAAACATAACTGGTTTGTAAGTGGCTGATAGGTAGTTATTTTAGATTTCTTGTAAACCTGTCTTAAAATGTAAGGGGTCCTGGACTTTGGTTGGGTAGTGGGATGGCTCGGAGTACCCGGCAGAAAATTTCCCTTATTTTTAAATCCAAAACTTGACAGGTATGAGGGTATGTTCCAACTATAGGGGGATCACACTCTTAAGAGTCAGAGTCAGAGAGTCTTTATTGTCATTTGCACCGCATGTGGTACATGTGATGAAAACGAGATTATGTACACAAGGTCCCAGTTACATCCAACAACAAATGAAAGAGAAAAACAGTAATAACATCTAGAACTAACTAAGAAAAACATCAACTAGTAATACACTAAGCCTAATATAGTGGGAATAAACAGCAGCACGAACATGAGTTTGTATGAGCAGATGGTCACAGATGAACACAGATGAACACAGCAACAAGAAAACAGATCAGCATCAGCATGATGTGATATTTTGCAGTGTTTATTTTTTATTTTATTTTTATTTATTCATGAGTCTAACAGCCTCAGGGTAGAAGCTGTTCCTCAGTCTAGTGGTTCTACACTTGATGCTCCTCAACCTCCGTCCTGAGGGGAGTGGGGCAAAGAGTGAGTGTGCTGGATGAGTGAGGTCTTTCATGATGCAGGTGGCTCTTTTCCTGCATCTGGAGGTATAAATGTCTGTGATTGTGGGGAGACTGACTCCAACAGACTTCTGTGCAGCCTTCACCACTCTCTGCAGAGCTTTCCTCTCTTCAACTGTGCAGCCTCCATGCCACACGTTGATGCTGGAGCACAGGATGCTCTCCACTGCACACCTGTAGAACGAGGTGAGAACTGGGCTGCTCAGACCAGCTCGTCTCAGCCGTCTGAGGAAGTAGAGTCTCTGATGACCTTTCTTGATCAGGCTGGTGGTGTTGTTGCTCCAGCTGAGGTTATCATTCATGTGTACACCCAAGTATTTGTAGCTGGAGACCACTTCCACTGCAGACCCACCTATTTTCAGTGGGGCATGGGTGTGTTTGTTCCTTCTGAAGTCCACAATCATCTCCTTTGTCTTCTTCACATTCATGTGAAGATTATTCTCTTTGCACCAGCTCTCCAGGTGTTCCACCTCCTGTCTGTAGCTGGACTCATCATTGTTTGTGATGCATCCCACCACCGCTGTATCATCTGCAAACTTAACAATATGACAGCCTGGAAGTGTGGCTGTACAATCATATGTGAGCAGAGTGAACAGAAGGGGGCTCAGCACACATCCCTGAGGAGAGCCAGTGCTGAGGGTTATGGTGGAGGAGGAGAAGTTGTGGATCTTCACGGACTGTGGTCTGTCTGTTAAGAAGTCTAGTACCCAGTTACAAATAGAGGGGCTTAGTCCAAGTGTAGATAGTTTGTCTATCAGAGTTTGGGGGATCATGGTGTTGAAAGCAGATGTGAAGTCCACAAAGAGCAGACGCACGTATGAGTCTTTCTGATCCAGGTGGGTGAGAGCAGTGTGGACCACGGAAGAAATGGCGTCCTCTGTTGATCGGTTCTCACGGTATGCATATTGATGAGGGTCCTCATTGATGTTGACGGTTGCCTTGATGTGGGACATGACCAGTTTCTCAAAACATTTAGCGACTATCGGGGTGAGGGCCACCGGTCTATAGTCATTCAGACCAGTCACTGTGGAGCTCTTTGGGACTGGGATGATGGTCGCGGTCTTCAGGCAGGTGGGAACTGACTCCAGTGCAAGTGAGGTGGTGAAGATGTCAGCCAGCACCTCACAGAGCTGGTCCGCACATTCCTTCAGAACTTTCCCTGGGATGTTGTCTGGTCCGGTTGCTTTATGAGGATTAATCTTTCTGAGACTGCCTCTCACTTCTGCTACGGACACCCTGAGATGCTCTTCATCTGGTGATGAGGTGAGTCTGGTGCTAGCTGGTCTGTTTGGATCATCAAAACGTGCATAAAACTTATTGAGGGCATCAGGCAGAGATGGGTCCCTGGGGCATTGTTTGTTTTTGCCTTTGTAATCTGTTATGCATTTAATACCCTTCCACATGCTCCGTGGGTCTTGTGAGGTGAACTGTCCCTCGATCCTCTGTGCATACGTGGCCTTGGCCTAAGCCTCCCTGGTAAGGTCTATTCAGGGGTTCTGGAGAGGAGGGTCAGTCAGATTGTCGAACCTCGGATTCAGGAGGAGCAGTGTGGTTTTCGTGCTGGTCGGGGAACACTGGACCAGCTCTACACCCTCAGCAGGGTCCTGGAGAGCGCGTGGGAGTTTGCCCAACCAGTTTACATGTGTTTTGTGGACTTGGAAAAGGCATTCGACCGCGTCCCTCGGGGGGTTCTGTGGGGGGTACTCCGGGAGTATGGGGTACCAGGCCCATTGATATGGGCTGTTAGGTCCCTGTACGACCGGTGTCAGAGCTTGGTCCGCATTGCCGGCAGTAAGTCAGGCTCGTTTCCAGTGAGAGTTGGACTCCGCCAAGGTTGCCCTTTGTCACCGATTCTGTTCATAACTTTTATGGACAGAATTTCTAGGCGCAGCCAAGGTGTTGAGAGGATCCGTTTTGGTGGCCTTAGAATCGCTTCTCTGTTTTTTGCAGATGATGTGGTCCTATTGGCTTCATCAGATCGTGATCTACAGCTTTCGCTGGAGCGGTTTGCAGCCGAGTGTGATGCGGCCGGGATGAGGATCAGTTCCTCCAAATCCGAGGCCATGGTCTTGAGCCGGAAAAGGGTAGCATGCCCTCTCCGGGTCGGGGAGGAGGTCCTGCCCCAAGTGGAGGAGTTTAAGTATCTCGGGGTCTTGTTCACGAATGAGGGAAAACTGGAGCGTGAGATCGATAGGCGGATAGGTGCAGCATCCGCAGTGAAGCGGGCGCTGTACCGGTCTGTCGTGGTGAAGAGAGAGCTGAGTCGAAAGGCAAAGCTCTCAATTTACCGATCGATCTATGTTCCTACCCTCATCTATGGTCATGAGCTTTGGGTTGTGACCGAAAGAACGAGATCTCGGATACAAGCGGCTGAAATGAGTTTTCTCTGCAGGGTGTCTGGACTCTCCCTTAGAGATAGGGTGAGAAGCTCGGTCATCTGGGAGGGACTCGGAGTAGAGCCGCTGCTTCTCCACATCGAGAGGAGCCAGTTGAGGTGGCTCGGGCATCTGGTTAGGATGCCTCCTGGACGCCTCCCTGGTGAGGTGTTCCGGGCATGTCCCACCGGGAGGAGACCCAGAGGAAGACCCAGGACACGCTGGAGGGACTATGTTTCTCGGCTGGCCTGGGAACGCCTTGGGATTCCCCCAGAGGAGCTGCTCCATGTGGCTGGGGAGAGGGAAGTCTGGGCCTCCCTACTTAGGCTGCTACCCCCGCGACCCGACCCCGGATAAGCGGACGAAAATGGATGGATGGATGGATGTCAGCGTTTGGAGAAAAACGCGGACACATCCAAAACGTGACATTCTGTTCCACCCTTCTGCGGTCTGTGCCCCTATCTGGCAACCCCCAGAAAAAAATCCTAAACCCGCCCCTCTCAAAGACAGAACGGAATAATGGCGAAAGGATTAGGTAAGAGAAAAATTGATTCAGAATGCAGGGCATTTAAGCTGCAGTGGACAAACGATTTTTTTTTGTTCAATGCAAAGAAAAGGCTGTCTGTCTCATCTGTAAAGAGGCGGTGGTGGTATTCAAAGAATACAATCTGCGGCGACACTATGAATCCTGTCACAAAGACAAGTATGATAGCTTGCGAGGCCAAATGCGAGCAGAAAAACTCTCAAAGCTAAAAAGTGGACTGTTAGCTCAGCAGAATACATTTGTACGCCAAGCTCAGCTGAACCAGTCATCTGTTTGGGCCAGCTTTTGGGTTGCTCAACTGATGGCAAGCAGCGGTAATCCTTTTACTGATGGACAGTTTGTCAAGAAATGTGTGAACGCCGTCGTGGAGGAAGTGTGTCCCGAGAAGAAAGATGTATTTTATGCCGTGAGTTTGGTTTATTTGGTTATTATTTATTTAATTAATGTGGGATTCCTGGTTTTTCTGTCTGTAAATAAACCATTTACATTTATTTACCCACTGTAAATAAACTTCACTTACCTTTTACCTTGCCTTGTGTCCTTACTTCCTTGGTCTGCTATTTGGAGTCGACGTTAAAACCAAACCTGATAGTATGTCCCAACCAATGGACCCCCCAGGCACGACTGAGGAAGTAAGGGGCCAGTTTGGGTCACCAGGAACTTTTGTCAATTTTTCTTCAACGTTACAGCAGATTGTCACTCAGCAGCAAACCACCCAAAAAAAAAACTACTGCAATAGCCTATATGCCACGGGGGGGCGTGACGTACTTCCGGCAAAATGCAACACCTACCCGCCACTTCCGGTTCCCATCCACCTCCGTTGTTGCTAGCGTTAGCTCCTAGTAGCAAACCATGACAACGAGCCGAAACGGGAAGCGGCCGCGCGCTACCGGCACTACACGTGAGTACCGTTGTGTCCGCCCACCGGTGGGAACAGCTGTTCCGCGGGGGGGTTTCGGCGAACATTTATCGCGGCTATCCGTAGGGGGAACGTCGCCATGATTTTATATGGTTTTATATGTGTATAGAGTTGTTATTGGTGTGTATGCTGATGTTTTATTAATTGTATTTAGTCATTTATGTTCGTGTCTTTCCCGCTAACCGGAAGTGCGCCGTCTGTGTAATGACTGCGGAGGTGCTAGAACGGAAGTCCGTTGCATATAGGCTACTGGGGAGCATGGTGTCTTCTCTACAGAAGGAGTTGCCAACTCATACAAAACCAAATGAAGTTCCTCGTAAGGAACCAGACGTTCGTCCTGAGTTTTTTGAAGGTAACACACGAAAATGTGGTGGCTTCATTCTCCAATGCGAGTTGGCCTTTAAAAGAGCTCCAATTACAGTGTTTTCTGGTGTATAGGTCGCACCTGTGTATAGGTCGCATTGTCCAATTATCACCAATAGATTGGAAAAATCCCTAGATAGGTCGCACTGGTGTATAGGTCGCACCTACGTTTAGCTCTGCTGCAAATGTCTGCCACAGGAGTGCACAGCAAGGCTTTTAAGAAGATTAACACTTAAAAACAATTATTTGTTTGATAAAAATTATAGCAAATATATGTCTGAGCTGAACTTTTCCTTAATAAATGAACGTAATTGTGAAATGAGCTGGATTTAAAAATTTGTTTCACCAAAAGTGATAACAAGCCATATATAGGTCGCACCTGAGTATAGGTCGCAGGCCTTGAAAAAAACCATAAAAAGGTGCGACCTATACACCGGAAAATACGGTACCTACGACTCTGACTTTGCTCGCATTACATACATTATAAGTGCACTGAAGGGTGAGGCGCTCCAATGGGCACAAGCCTTCCTCCGCCGACGTCCCGTCGACTGCTTGTCATACTCCATGTTTTTGAAAAACTTTCTCCAGGTGTTTGACCACCCTCTCCAACAGGAGGAAGCGGCCCAAAAACTGTTTACCTTAAGTCAAGGAGGGGAAACGGTGGCGAAGTTTGCAATACACTTCCGCATCCTCGCTGAGGAGTCCGGATGGGGAGGAACAGCACTCCGTAGTGCATTCATTAAAGCTCTAAACCGCCAGATAAAAGATAAGCTAATTACTGGGGAGATTCCTTCCGACCTAGACGACATAATTGCCTTGGCCATCCACGTTGACAACCATGTTTGAGAGAGCCAACTCGAGGATGACTTCAACTCCCGTGAGTCTCTCGCTTCCGGAAGTTCCGCCCTCACAGCTTCCGAGTCTCTTTCCGAAGCGGAGCCGATGCAAATCGGAAAGACCCGAATCACCCCTGAGGAGCGACAGCGACGTCATGAGGCCAAAGCATGCATGTATTGTGGAAAGCAAGGACACGCAGTAAAAACATGCAGTTTACTGCTAAAAGCCAACGCCCGCCAGTAGGTAAGGGGATACTGGTGGGTACAACTTCTCTTTCTCCTAAAAACTTGACCTTGCCTGTGATTCTCTGTTTGAACTCTGTTAATCATCCCATGCAAGCATTACTCGACTCTGGTGCAGAACAAGCCTCATCAGCAGAGATCTAGTGGACAAACTACAGATTCCCACAACCAGTTTGGACCCATCCATTCCTGTCACCGCCATCAAGGGACAACACATTTCGTCCATCTCTTTGAAAACATTAAAGATTAAATTTGTTGTCTCAGGAAATCACAGGGAGTCTGGTAAGTTTTTTTGTTTTTGACTCGCCCACGTCTCAACTCATACTAGGATACCCCTGGTTAAAGACTCACAATCCATGTATTAACTGGACAGAGAACAGAATTGAAAGATGGGGGGGAGGAGTGTTCTTCAAAATGTCTCCATTCAGCCATCTCTCCCAGTTCACCTCCTCCATTGGTAAAAGAAAAGATCGACCTAACCAACGTGCCCACCACTTATCACTCTCTGGCACAGATTTTTAGCAAACAACAAGCATTATCCTTACCTCGTTACAGACTCTACGACTGCGCAATTGATTTACTTGCTGGTGCTCCACTACCTGCTAGTAGATTGTATAACATCTCAGGCCCTGATGAGGCGACCATGACAGAGTATATTGAAGAGTCTCTTAAATCTGGTATTATCCGTCCATCCACATCTCCACTTGGGGCAGGTTTTTTCTTCGTCTCAAAGAAAGACAAAACCCTCCGTCCGTGTATCGACTATCGGGGTCTGAATCAGATCACTCATCAAAAACAAATATCCACTTCCTCTTATCGAATCTGTTTATGAACAGCTACAAGGTGCAACTGTCTTCACAAAGCTTGACCTTTGCAATGCTTATCATCTGGTCCGTATTTGCAAGGGGGACAAATGGAAAACTGCCTTTAAAACACCTCTTGGACGTCAGACGCCTCTGACGCCGGAGTCGGGGCGGTCCTCTCACAACGGTCGTCCGATGATGGGAAACTCCACCCGTGTGCCATCTTCTCCCGTCGCCTGTCTTCTGCAGAGGCCAACTACGACGTGGGTGACCGTGAACTGTTGGCCATTAAGCTGGCTTTGGAGGAATGGAGACACTGGTTGGAGGGTTCAGAACTTCCCTTCATCGTCTGGACAGACCACAAGAACCTGGTCTATCTTCAGGGAGCGAAGAGACTCAACACCCGACAGGCTAGGTGGTCTTTGTTTTTTGTTCGATTCAATTTCTCGATTTCCTATATTCCAGGATCTCGTAATGTCAAGCCAGATGCCCTTTCTCGACAATTTTCCTCGGTCGAGGGTCCCGAGACTCCGGACGACATCCTCCCGTCTTGTTGCACGGTAGGTGCTGTGACTTGGCCAATAGAAAAGGACATCTTGGAGGCCCAAAGAACCGAACCTGACCCTGGCTCGGGTCCTTCTGGGAGATTGTTAGTACCCGCCTCCATGGTGAGCAAAGTTCTGGTCTGGCTCCACACTGCCCGGTTCTCCTGTCACCCCGGCATCCGGCGCATGTTCCACCTGACCAAAGCGTCCTTCTGGTTGCCAACTCTTCAGAAGGACATTAAGGAGTTTGTCTCGGCCTACCTTGTCTGCGCTCGGAACAAACACAACAACCAGTCCCCCACTGGTCTCCTCCTACCTCTCTCGATCCCCAACCGTCATTGGTCCCACATCGCCTTGGATTTCATCACCGGTCTCCAATGGTAACACTGTCATTTGCACCATTGTTGATCGTTTTTACAAGTCTGCGCATTTCATACCGCTTCCTAAACTTCCATCTGCTCTTGAGACTGCCCAGGTCATCACGGAACACGTTTTCCGCCTCCATGGCATACCTTAGGACATTGTGTCTGATCGTGGCCCACAGTTCGTCTCCCAGGTCTGACGGGGGTTCTGTGCTGCGCTTGGGGCACACGTCAGTCTCTCTTTGGGTTACCACCCGCAATCCAACGGGTAGACGGAGAGATGCAACCAGGATCTGGAGGCCATCCTGCGGTGTGTGATCGATTCCAACCCGTCTTCCTGGAGCCAGCATCTTCCGTGGATCGAATACGTCCACAATTCCCAGACCTCGGCAGCCACTGGACGTCTCCGTTCGAGGTGGCCTTGGGGTTCTTTCCTCCTCTTTTTCCTTCACAGGAGGCTGATGTGGGCGTTCCTTCGATCCACCTCCACATCAGACGCTGTCGTCGGGTTTGGCGCCTGACGACGGCGGCTCTGGCGAGGACTTCTGTGCAGAATGAACGTTTTGCTAACATGCACCGCTCCAGGGCTCCCGATTACAGGATAGGCCAGAAGGTATGGCTCTCCACCAAGGACATCACTTTGAAGGACACTCCTCGGAAGCTCTCGCCTAGGTTCATCGGTCCTTTCCCTGTAGTGAAGGTGATCAACAGGTCAGCGGTGAGACTCCAGCTCCTGCCGTCGATGAGGATACACCCAACCTTCCACGTATCCCGCGTCAAGCCTGTTGCCACCAGCCCTCTCCAGCCCGCGACTGGTCTTCCTCCTCCCCCCCGATTGATTGACGGCGCTCCTGCGTTCACCGTCAGCCGTCTCCTGGATGTGCGACACCGGGGCGGGGGCATTCAGTATCTGGTGGATTGGGAGGGTTACGGTCCTGAGGAACGCTCCTGGGTCCCTAGGTCCCGCATTTTGGACCCGGGTCTTATCGCCTCATTTTTCAGGGCTCACCCTGACAAGAGACTTCAATCGCCGTGGGGCGATCCTTGAGGGAGGGGGGCACTGTGGGATTCCTGGTTTTTCTGTCTGTTTGTCACTCTTCATTCCATAGCCAATCACTCAACTCACCACACCTGCTGCCATTCTGAGGAGGACTGCTGACTCACCTATTTAAGCAGCTGCCAGACACCTCTTCAGCGCTGGGACATCTTCTTCCATTCGGACCTTCCACGGGCCTGACTCCTCTGGTCTTCTCTAAGATGTCTTCATCCACGGGTCTCATCCTCTGTGGATTATTAGATGTTCCATCACCCCCTTCATCTACACCGTCCGGCTCACCAGTTCCTCTCTCCAACGGGACTCTCTCTCTCCACTGGCTGCAACCCCAGGAATCCCTCCTTCTACTCTCTTCCAGAACACCTCCTGCAAAACAAACTGCTCGAGTACTTTTTGTCTGCACTGTAAATTAACTTCACTTACCTTTTACCCTGCCTTGTGTCCTTACTTCCTTGGTCTGCTATTTGGGGTCGACATTAAAACCAAACCTGATAATAGTGTTTATTTCCTGGATTTTTTTTTCTGTGAAGAACCCAGAGAGGGTTCTTTGGTTATTATTTATTTTATTAATAGTGTTATTATTTATCTCCTGACTTTTGTTCTGTGAAGAACCCAGAGAGGGTTATTTGATTGTGCTTTCTGGAAAACAATACATTTTTACATTTAGGCACTCCTGCAATCGTCACACTTTTTCCTGTTACAAACTGACTCCGGCCCCCCACCAGAGAAGGGAAAAGTTATGTGGCCCTCACAGGAAAAAGTTTTGGGACCCCTGTTTTAAATGGAGTTTTTCCTTTCCACTGTCTCCACTGTGCTTGCTCAGGATGGGAGACTGCAACAAAGCCAAGATTCAACTTGTCTGCTGGATTCCTTAGATAGAAAACTTTACTAATTGGCTTTTCTATGTAAGTGAATGTTCCTGTAAAGTTCCCCGAGACAACTTTGTTGTGATTTGGCACTATATAAATAAACTGAATTGAACTGAATTAATTATATCCAACAAAAATTATTTTTTTAATATCAAAATCTACTTCATGTTTCCAAATCTATAAACATAGATGCATCACAAGTCCAGACAAATACAGTACCTTTGTAAAGAAAAGATCTTGTTCAATCTCTGTATGGTCTTCAACTTCTTTCATCTGTTACTTATAAATGTGAGGTCAGGACAAAGTTCACTAATCACTTTGCACCTTGGGATAAAAATGTTAAAGGGTGCACTTCAGGTCCACACCAAAAGCCAGTGAATTTTACAGGTTTTCAAGGTGAGTTGGATTAGGTCATGAAAAACAGAACTATGTCTGTTGTATGTAAATACGTCGGCTAGATGTGCTAAAATCACAGAGACCATTAACACTTGCTCTCTGGGTTAAAGTTAAGCTGCATCAGGGAAACCCAGATGAGATCAATTCTAATCAATTCAAGTGAAACCGGGATAAATGCAGCACACGAAGCTTCAAAAAGAAGGGGTTCTTTATTCTCAAAAATAAACTATTCCCTCTGAGTTATATATATATAAAAAAAAACAAGAAAAAGTCCGTGTTTCGAACGGCAGCAAACCTTAGCTTCAAATAAAATGGCGGACCGACAACACGGTTAGCACCCAACAGAGTAGCATGCAGCTGCACGTAACAGCTGAAATCTAACAGCGTGAAAACTACTGCATAACAAACGGCAGCGGCACTCTACGAGAGAACAAACAGAAATAAAACATTAGCATCGTCTCTATAGCTTCATTCACGGAAGATAATTCAGTTCCAACAATTACCGAACACTTGGATTCTCCTCTCACGTGGCCAGAGTTGTCTCTTTCACCAAGTCTCAGATAAAACGTCCTCTTCCGTTTTTACCAGTCCGTGCCACCGTACATAAACAAAGGGTTTTTTCTCTATTTCCGGTCCTTTTAGACCTCTCTGTACCAACAGCACCACATGCTGACAAAAACAAGAATTACAACCATAGGTGAAATTAAAGCAAAACATGGTTTTTAAAATACATTTGACATGTACCCATTTTTCACCTGGTTACATTCTCCCCTGCTTAAATGTCATCGTCCTCGGTGACAAAGCAACTGCTTTTTACCTCTTTTAAAGCTTCTCTAAAAAAAAAACACAGAACCTAAGCTTGCAATAATCTGTGAAGCCATTTATGAGTTCATTTCTGGCCCCAACACTGACCTAGGTTGGTGATGTGGGTTTGGGTGTTTCCCTACATTCACTCTTCTACTCCTGCGGGGAGCAGGTGTGTGAGCTTGTCTAACGCCAGGAGGAGACACTGGAATCTCACCCAGTTGGTCAATATCGCCTGCTTCATTGTCAACATGCTCAGTCTCCCTCTGTTCAATCACAGGAAGTTCACATTCGGAAGTCAACGGAGTCTCTGCTCGCTTCTGAACACTTTCACCACTAGGACAATTTTCTACACCTGAACCAGGATTTAAGTCAAAAGAAACCTCTTCAATGACTATACCCCCATCATACTCATCAGATGAGGCAGTGTGTGATTCAGTAGTATTTGTCTGTTTGGCTACAGTGTTCTCACTGTGTCCCTGGTTTGTGTCTGGCACATGGACACATGACCTGATGTCAGCCCTGTTAACCGTTTTTGTAGGCCCTCCCTCTGCAGGTCGTACTATGCAAGTTGTGCCTACTACGTCTACGAGTTGGTAAACAACTGGACTCCATGCATCCTGAATTTTGTTACGACCAGCTGGTCTGTGTCTCAGGTAAACATACTCTCCAACCTCAATCGAAGGACAGTACACTTTGTGACTATGCCGAGCAACGCGTTTCGCAGCTTTCTGCTCTGCATACTCTTTTGCTCTTTCATGTGCCTCTTTGAGTCTTTGCTGGTGCACAGCAAGCCAATCAAGATTTTTATCAGGAGAACTTTCATGCGCAAGCAATGCATCGACAGGAAGATGTGGTTCTACTCCATAGAGCAAGAAGTAAGGGGAATATCCGGTAGTCGCATGTGGAGTAACATTGTACGCATAAACCAGCTCAGGTAAATGTTCAGGCCAACGCCTCTTTTTGTCAGGTGGAAGGGTGCGCAACAGTTCATGCAGAGTGCGGTTAAAACGCTCACACTGGGCATTTCCTGTCGGGTGATGGGGTGTTGTACGTGTTTTTTTCACACCATACATTCTACAAAGTTCAGCAATAACCTCCGATTCAAAGTTACGGCCCTGATCTGAGTGAAGACGCTCAGGTACACCGTACTTCATGAACCACTCCTTTAAGAGGACTTTGGCTGTGGTCTCTGCTTTTTGGTCACGTGTAGGGAACGCCTGGGTGAACTTTGTAAACACATCGGTAATGACTAGAACGTTCTCACGGCCATCGGAAGCTGGTTCAAGGAGTGTGAAATCTACTGCCACCACTTCTAAAGGTCGTGTTGCCAAAAAGGATTTCATTGGAGGGTGAATCTTTGGGTGAGGCATCTTTGTGAGAATACAACGCTCACAGTTCTTAACCCATCGCTCAACATCGTTATGCATCCCTACCCAGAATGCTCTCTGTCTCAACAACTGTAATGTCCTCTCTATTCCCTGATGTCCCATAGAGTCATGGACACTCTTCAGCACAGCTGCTTGTAAACAACCTGGAACAAACAACTGAAAGCACTCTCCAACACGATCATCCTTCACCACTCTGTACACCAACCCATCACGTATCTGAATGTGTTTCCATTGTTTCCACAATGATTTGGCAGCACCAGGAAGATTCTTCCTTTCTTGTGAACTTGGCGGGCTACCTCGATCCACAAACTGTTTTAGAACATTTATCACTGGATCTTGACACTGAAATGTCCGCAGCTCTTCCTTGGAGTAACCGGGAAGAGTTGGTGTAGCCTCTTTAGCATGTGAATTGGATTTATCAGTTTCTGCAGCCCTAATCTGGTTTACCTGACAACATTGGACCCCAGCTGTAACCAGCTCGGGCTCAAGGGCAGTGCCTCTACAAATCAAATTGCAAATTGCAATGCAATCATCAAACTCCTCATCATCAGTTGGTTCTGGCTCCCCTGCTAACGGGTGTCGTGACAGTGCATCAGCGGCGGCGTTACACCGACCTGGCCGGTACTGCACATCAAAGTCGAAGGCAGCTAACTGTGCTACCCATCTCTGTTCAATAGCCCCAAGTTTTGCACTTTTTAGATGACATAAGGGATTGTTGTCTGATACCACAGAGAATTTAGAGCCCAGTAAGTGTAGTGTCCGCGGGAACTCAATAACCACACCGTGTCGCTTCGTGCACCAAACTTTACTGAACTCAAAACCCCCCACACACACACATTTACCCATGCCGTAAAGCATCTCTTAAAGGCACAGTAACATGTCGTAACAAACAGAGCACACCATTACAGACCCAACAAACACACTAAACACTGTGTTTTCTGAACACAACATTTTCCCCCCTTCACCCCCCTTGAAAACATAACACTTTGCAAAGAATAACAGATTAATCTGGACTCAATAAAACACAGATTAACAGATCTTCAGTAACACAATCACCCTGTCACATAGTCCCCAAGCCAGACAGGCGGGGCCCTCATACTCTGGGGCCATGCTGGCTGCTGAGTGGAGTCGGGCAAAGCTGGTGGAGTATCCCCCACCCGAAAAGTCATTGGCCTAGGCTGCCAACCCAGCGCCGTTGCTGGGGTCAGCGGTGAAACAGATGCTGGTGGGGCGATGACCCTGTGCAGACGGTTTGCGTGCCAACGACCCCCATTTTCCAGTCTGTATGTGGCCGGCCCCAATTGCTTAACCACCCGCAGTGGCTCTGACCAGAATGATTTCAGTTTATTTCTCCGATGACGCCGTTTGATCCTGACCCAATCCCCTGCAGCCAGTGAGGGGGTCTGCACTCGGTGCGTGGCATCAAACCTCTCTTTCATCCGGGCCTGCGAACCCTTCACCTGAGCTCTGGCTTTCTGGAGCTCTGGGCTCCCGCGTGCAGGAGCTGGCTCAGCTCTCAGACAGTCCAGGGGTTGCTTCAGTTCGCGCCCGATCATCAGCATCGCCGGTGAAACTCCTGTGGTGGGATGCTTGGATGCCCGGATGGTCAAGAGGGTTTGGTTGAGAGCGTCGCTGTATGTTCTCCCCTCCTCCAGACAGGCTCGGAGTCCATTTTTGAGAGTTTCGTTGAGTCGTTCCACACCACCATTGCTCTCTGGGTGATAAACTGCTGTCCTGATGTGCCTGATGGAGCGTAGTGTGAGGAACTCTGTGAACTCTGCTGAGGTGAACTGGGCCCCATTATCCGTCGTAACAACACTGGGGAGGCCCCAGCGTCCAAACAGGTTGTCCAGGCAGTCTATGATGGTGTGTGCAGTGATGGAGCTCAGTTGACAAACCTCAGGCCACTTCGAGTGAAGATCATGAACAACCAGCAGGTAGCGAGCGTGTGCAGGTGCCCCCTGAAGTTCCCCACAGATGCCGACCTGAATATGTTCCCAAGGTGAAAGTGGCCAAGGGGTCGGGGTGAGAGGGGCTGTGGCAGGCTCACTCACAGCAAAGCCCAGGGCGAGGAACAAGTCTAGGCCCATAATGTTAGCTCCCTTCCGGGTGATGCAGAATTTGGCGTCAGGCGTAAATTGCTGATCATACTGGACAGGGAGGCGGACCACGCCCAGAGTGTCGATGGGAGAGTGACCGTAGCCCAACAGGGTTGTAGTGGCTGCTTCCAGGGGTGTACGGCTGAAGAAACGATCATACGTGCTTTTATTCAAAATTGACACTTTGGCCCCTGTGTCCACAAGGAGCGGGACGTGAGCTGCACCCACGCGACATGTGCAGAGCTTGAACGACGGCTGCAGAGTCTGTACAGTGTTAATGGGAACCACAGTAGTATCCTGGCGAGCAGAAGAGCGGCAGCAGCGTGCAAAATGATTCAGTTTATCGCATTTATGACAAAGTTTCCCATGTGCAGGACATGACTGGTCTCTAGTTGCATGGTTAGAGGAGCCACAGTTACCACAGCTCCTGCTGGGCCCCCTGTCCACTCTCTGCACATCCCAGCTGCCACTCGGCCAGTCAGCCCCCTCCACAGCCTCTGTGTGATGAACGTCCGGTGTTGATGACGTCACCGGTTCGTGCGCCGCGCGGGAGAATTTTCGCGCCTCTGTTAGTGCTGTTTCAAGCTGCTTTCCAATAACCAGAGCGCCCGCCAGCGTCATGGAGTCTGGTTCTAATAAAAGTCTCTCCCTCAGTTGGTCACACGACGTCTTTTCTATCAGCTGATCAACTATGAGTCCCTCTTCTATCGCCCCAAACTCACAGAGTCTAGCCAACTCTCGTAGTGCTGAGACATAGTTGGCTACAGACTCACCCGGTCGCTGCTTCCTCTGACGAAACTCGAAGCGGTTCATCCGCCGGCTCCGCCCGGAGCTGAAATGAGTCCTCAGTGCAGCTGTGGCCGTGGAGTATTTATTGTCCGCTAACGTGAACGTGGCGAAGATTCTTTGACCCTCCTGGCCCAGACAATGGCGGAGGAGCGCGCACTTCCTCGCTTCCACCAGTTCAGTGTGTCCCAAAGCCAGCAAGTAGTCCTCGAACGCAGCTCGCCATCTGTCCCACGGGACAGCTGGGTCGCCGGGGACAGGCAGGAAAGGTGGCGGTGGTGGTAACGTGAGTCCGGACATCCTCGTCTGCCAAAATGTAGTGTCCGCGGGAACTCAATAACCACACCGTGTCGCTTCGTGCACCAAACTTTACTGAACTCAAAACCCCCCACACACACACATTTACCCATGCCGTAAAGCATCTCTTAAAGGCACAGTAACATGTCGTAACAAACAGAGCACACCATTACAGACCCAACAAACACACTAAACACTGTGTTTTCTGAACACAACAGTAAGTACCCCCGAAACTTCTCTACTATTGCCCATTTAAGTGCAAGCAGCTCGAGTTTCATGCTGCTATAGTTTTTATCATTTCGCTCTGCATTTCTCAGCCGTCTACTTGCATATGCAATGACCCGTTTCTTGTCACCTTGCTGCTGACACAAGACAGCTCCTAAACCCTGACCACTAGCATCAGTTTCCAAAATGAAAGGACAAGTGAAGTCTGCATAACCCAAAATCGGAGCAGTCACAAGCTTTTCTTTCAATGTGTCAAATGCAATTTGACTGTTGGTGTCCCATAATGCACTTAGTTTTTGACTAGCTTTGGCTGTAGTAGCAGCTCCTCGACACTGATTCACTAGGTCATGTAGTGGGGCTGCGATCTTTGAAAAGCCCTCAACATACCTTCTGTAGTAACTACATAGGCCTAGAAATGATTGGAGTTCCTTAACGGTGCCAGGCACCGGCCATTCCTTGACTGCTGCCACCTTGGAGGGATCAGTTGCGATACCCTCTGCAGAAATTTGGTGTCCAAGGAATTTTACTTCCTTCTGCAAAAAGTGACATTTTTCCCACTTCACTTTTAACCCAGTGTCTCTCAAACGTTTAAAAACTAGATCCAGCCGTTCCAAATGAGACTCAAAGCTTGGGGAGTACACTAAAATGTCATCCAGATAGACTAACATGATGTCGAATATCAGGTCACTCATAGTTGCTTGCATCAATCTTTGAAATGTTGCAGGCCCGTTACACACCCCCATGGGCATGCGTACATACTCAAACAGCCCAAAAGGCGTGGTGAAAGCAGTCTTATGTCTGTCTCGATCATCCATGGCTACTTGGTGATACCCACTGGCAAGGTCAACTGTGGAAAAGTATTTAGCACCTTTTAGCGCATCAAAACTCTCATCAATACGAGGCAATGGAAATGCGTCTTTCTTAGTTTTTAGATTTAGCTTCCTGTAGTCTACACATAAGCGTATACTGCCGTCACCTTTGCGGACTACCACAACTGGTGAGGCGTAAGCGCTTTCACTTTCCTGTATGATTCCTTTTTTCAACAGTTTAGAGATATGCTCTTGTACTTCCTGGTATTGGTTAGGAGGTATACGACGATATGGCTGTGTGACAGGTACGTCATCCGCCAGCTTGATCTCATGTTTCACCTTATCTGTGTGACCCAGATTCTCCTCATCATCTGCAAAAACATCAATGTAGCTGGACAGCAATGAGCAGAGAGCGACACGCTCTTCCTCTGCGCCCCCCATGTCAAGTCTTTCCAAAATGGCTTGCACCTTACTGTCAGTTTGCACCATGTTAGGGTCAACTGAAACCTGTTCAACACCGGCAGAGATGCGTTGAAACTTTACTTGGCATGTCTGCTCACTCTCCGCAGGATCAACCTTTGAGATCATGCCTAGCCGTGTTCGGGGGCCTAACCACACTTCCTCGGCGGAGAAGTTAACCACCTGGAGCGGAAGAACATGGCTGGTCCTTGTGACAAGTGTTGGGATAACTGCTAATCCAGATGGTAGAGGAGTGGTCACTGGTTCGATGATCAACTGAGAGGCTGCATCTAAGGTTTTAGTGTGACCTTTTACAAACACAGTGGACATCGAGGATGCAGGGATGCGTACTTTGTTTCTTCCTGCAACCCGAACTACTGCCTTTCTCTCAATGCAACCGATCTGTACCTGTTGGAAAGCTGTCCTCCACCCAGAGTCCAAGGATCCACCCAAAGTGTTGTCAAACTCTGTTGTGACTAGCTGTCTGCATCTGTGAATGACATTCATACCGATTATGCACTCTTCAGAAACAACAGGGTTCAGTGACGGCTTCAGGACCAAGAAACCACAATTTGGGATCTTTAAACTCATCGTCTCAATTTCCAGTTCAATATATCCCTGATAAGGAATGTCAAGTCCATTCGCAGCAGTTATTTTAAGCCAACTATTTGTAGCTAGCATGCTCTCATCATCACCAATATATTTTCTGAAAAAATCATCTGTCATAGTACTGACCTGGCTGCCAGTATCTAATAAACAATGTGCTGACCTGCCATTAAGTTTTAGATCAACCACTGGACATTTTCCTATGGCACGCTCAATAATTTGTTCTCGTGTGATCTCCAGTGTAGGTGAGTCTACGACATGACCCTGCGTTACCCGACTCACTGCAACCAGGGCCTCTCGTTTCCCGACGGACTAGAAATGGGGTACTCATCAGAGTTTTTGTATCTTCTCTGGGGACACTGTTTGGCAACATGACCAGCAGTTTGGCACTTGAAACATATCGGCTTACCGTCAGGGGTAAATCTTGGACCAGTTTTGGTCTGAGATGGTGTCTGGCTACTAGGATTTTTGTTCTGAATTGTCAGCTCTTTCACAGCCTTAGTGAGTTCTGTTATCACTTTCCCTTGCTCAGTGAGCACTTTAAGAACGTCATCCATTGAGACCGACTTCTCATTAGGTCTAGTTAGATTAGTGACTTTATCTTGCTCTTTAAGAGTTTTCATCACATCCTCCAGATGCATTGGATTTTCTGTCTCTTTAACTGCACAGCACTGTGCTTCGGCTTTAACAGTACGGCAGTTATTCACGTTACTCCTAACCGTTTTTGTGCTAGGGGCTTGGTCTAAGGACCACAAGTAAGCCTCCTCACGCACCTCTATAAAAGTGGATGTAGGTTTTCCTCTTACATGTTTTCGGAGTTCTCGTTTCAGTGAGAGGTCTCTGATGCCCTCAATGAACTGGTCTCTCAACACTGCGTTCTCATTACCCATGGAATTAGGATGCTGTTTCCATACCAAACTAAAGGCCTGAGATAATGAATGTGAAAAGTCACGTATGTCTTCACCCTCCTTCTGTTTACAGTTGTAGAAGCTCTGTAAAAGTTGGGCAGCGCTACGTTTATCTCCAAATGCATCTTTTAAGTAAACAAGCAGGTCTTTTACAACATCACCATCAGCTTTGCGTAAACGCACTTCTTCCAGAGCTGGGCCTCTTAACAGCGACAGCACAAAATCAAACTGTTCGGGTGCAGATTGGTTTCTAGCAGAAATTACCCTTTCTACTTCTTCAATAAACTCATCCACACTCCTCCCATCTTTGTCAATGTCTCCACTAAATGGTGAAATGTGCCTTTCTCTGGGTACGTAGACATAAGACCTGGTAGGCTCATTATTTAGTGATGATATGACTGTCATGACTTCATCTTGCCTTCGGGCTAACTCATTTAGTTGTTGTAACACCCCAGCTTGTTCAAGTAACTGTTGTCCCTGCATCTCAATGTTTATGGAACCCTCTTGTTCAGACATGTTCTGAAATTATTATTATTATTTTTTTTTCAGTTCACTTAACAGTCAATGGAAGTATTAACAGTCAATATAAATATTAACAGTAAATAGAAATTTATATAGCAAAGGATAAATTGGTCGAAGTCCGGAGTCCGCCGGAGGTCCCTGGGCTGCTCCAAGACCGCTGCTGGGCGATGCTTCTCCCGCCTGGAATGCGCTCTGGTCTGACAATCGCCTCGGCTGAAATCCTTCACGACCACGCCAGCTGCAGACTGCTCAGCAACGTCCCCCCTCTGGTCTCGAAACAGATGCCTCCTCACCGACGCGATGCCCACGTCCACTCAGGTGTAGGCCACTTCTTCACCACTGCCGTTTGCTAATGCTACCGCTGCGCCGCCATATACATGCACTCGCAGAGGGAAAAAAAAACGAGAGACCCCACTCCTGGTACCAATATTTGAAACCGGGATAAATGCAGCACACGAAGCTTCAAATAGAAGGGGTTCTTTATTCTCAAAAATAAACTATTCCCTCTGAGTTATGTATAAAAGAAAACAAGAAAAAGTCCGTGTTTCGAACGGCAGCAAGCCTTAGCTTCAAATAAAATGGCGGACCGACAACACGGTTAGCACCCAACAGAGTAGCATGCAGCTGCACGTAACAGCTGAAATCTAACAGCGTGAAAACTACTGCATAACAAACGGCAGCGGCACTCTACGAGAGAACAAACAGAAATAAAACATTAGCATCGTCTCTATAGCTTCATTCACGGAAGATAATTCATTTCCAACAATTACCGGACACTAGGATTCTCCTCTCACGTGGCCAGAGTGGTCCTCTCCACCAAGTCCTAGATAAAATGTCCTTCTCTTCCGTTTTCTTACCAGTCCGTGCTACCGTACATAAACAAAGGGTTTCTTCTCTATTTCCGGTCCTTTTAGACCTCTCTGTACCAACAGCACCACATACTGACAAAAACAAGAATTACAACCATAGGTGAAATTAAAGCAAAACATGGTTTTTAAAATACATTTGACATGTACCCATTTTTCACCTGGTTACACTAGTATAAAAAAAAAGAGTATAAAAAGTATAACTAAAATAAACTAAAGGTTTCTAGCATTGACATTTGCAAAGTGGCAAAGCAGCGTATGAGTTAATGTGCACAGTATATGTATGAGGTAGTAGTTGATGTTGTTATAGAGGCAAAAAGTGGCATATGCAGTAAGGCACATTGGGCATCCCTAATAAGACCGTTCAGAGCACACTGTATATGTATCAGCAGTGGTGTAGATATTAGAGTAGTGTAAATGTAAACAGTAGTAATTAAATGTAAGCAGTAGTAATAAAAGTAAACAGTATTAATAAATGTAAACAGAGAATGTAAACAGTATTATGACTATAGGCAGTGATGTAATACAAACATTAGTGCAAGTATGAGAAGTAGTGCAAACTGTATGAGCACATGACCGAGAGTTTAGTGAATAACCCGTTTGATGACACAGAGTCCAGTGTTAAAATCCACAGATCACAGCAGAGATAGACACGTCATCAAGTCTTCCAAGTCGATGAGATATCCAGCTGTGTGCATGCCAACAGAATCAGCTCGCCTACAGCCTGGCTTCTTTTTGAAGAAATGTTATCAGTTGTGTTGAGGGACCAACTGACCAAAATTGAAGTCCATAGTTATGATTCGGAAGATTTTATGAGAGGCTCTCAGACACTTTCACAGACAAGACAAAGCAAAAGCAAAGCGGAGACCGAGAGGAGACGTCCCGCCCTTGAGAAGAGCAAGTGTTGAATTTGTAGGCTCCATACGGAAAATGAATAATTTTTATTCCCTCGAGACCAGCTGCATCATCAAAGATAAACAGAAGAAGGATGACGTTAGTCCTCAGTTTCTACAGCAGAGAGCTGTTGGGAATCATTGCAGCCGACATCATCTGCCCAAGCCGCATGGCTAAATTCAAAGTGCTGCATGATGAAGTCTGCCAAGTACACAACAATTTAAGTCGACATGATCTGACTCACAGCAGTCGGATTCTTCCCTCACACATAAAAGATTCAAACCACAACGGTGTTTCAAAGCCTACAAGGAGAGGAGGTGAAACATATCGGACCAGATCAAAGAATGTTTGGGAAGAATCTGCTGTTGGTTCTTTTGTCTTTCATTCTCACAGTGTTCTCTTCATGTGTATTGGTAGGGGGCTGATCAAAGAGCTGTCTGGGAGCTGCTTGGCTAAAACACGAACAGAGAAATGATCAAAAATTCATAAAAATTGAGCCGAATCATGTCTAAACCTGAGCGACGACTCGAATTCTCAAAGAATTAATGAGCCGAAAGAAAAGAACAGGACTCAGCTGGTGGACCGGTTCTGTTGTTCTCTGTTCTCAATAGAGGGCAGCAGTTCTGCATTTGTTCTGTGAAGGAGAACCGATGAATTCACAGACTTTAGAGTCAGAGTCAGAGAGTCTTTATTGTCATTTGCACCGCATGTGGTACATGTGATGAAAACGAGATTATGTACACGAGGTCCCAGTTACATCCAACAACAAATGAAAGAGAAACCCAAAATTAACTTTTTTTTAGCTGATAAACTCCCTAGAATGTGTTTAAAATGTTATCTAGCACTATGGCTGTGTTTATTCTCACATAATTGTGCATATCTGTGTAAATTGGCAATATTTGGCAATATTTGGTCTAAAAATGTGTTTACGGTAGTTCTATGGGTTGAACTGGTGGATTACACCTTAATTTTCTTATTTGTGCAAACGCTCATGTGTGACATGTCTGCTCATGTGTGATGTCACACAGGTGGTTCAAGCAGAGCCAATCCCCTGCAGAGATGAGAAGTGCATACCTTATATGGAAGTGCTGCATTTCACTCCTGACAAGCGGTTTTATTTTTCTTTTCATTTTCATTTTTTTAGGCCTTTGGTTTTGGATGGAATGGGTGGAATGGATAAATACATCTACATGTTTATTCTTTGTTGTTGCTTGGTGTATGTTGTTGGCTAGAGGTTTAATTTGTTTTAGGTTGTTGCAGGTGGAGGCGTGAACAAAAGCACAACTCTACCTCCACCCCTCCTTGTCTCTCGACACGCCCATTTTCAGGGAGATTTTGGAAGGAGGAGTTACCGATCCACAGGGGTTTAGTTGCACTTTAACATCTTCGTCCAGCTGGAGAACTTCATCATAGCTCCTCCATGGAAACAGAGCAGATCAAATCTTCTTTTTAGCCATAAAGTGGACTAAAAATATTAAAACTGCTTCCTGAAGGTTTTATCAAAATGTTGTTCTTGAGATAGTTTGCTAACAAACAATAAGGTTGACGCCAACATGTACAAGTTTTTTTTAAATAATAGTTTTATTTTAATTCATTTTCGTAGTGCATGACAAACAAAGCATCTTGATACACTGTAAAGAAACAACAAAGAAAAAGACAAGTTTCCATCATTGTTCAGCACATCAAGTCATATCAGCTGTCAAGAAATTAAGCATTTTTCCTTAAAAAATAATAAATAAATAAAAATCCCCCACACTCCCACCCAAATTCCCCGTATGTCTCGTCCATTTATCATGCTTGCAGCTTGTATCTCTGTCCATCAGCTCATATCTGTATACATATATACGTATATATAC
>JBBPBX010003481.1:47896-67095 GCA_038048925.1 Garcialebias charrua
ACTTTAAAAAATATATCTACAGTATACATAGTCAGATTTAACAGAGCCATTTAAATCTTCTTTTTTCATTATTATTTTACAGTCAAAACAAAACCAAAAATCAGCCCCACAAGTGAAAACAAACATTTAAATAAATAAAACCATGCTTTTTTTTGGTCTTGAACAGTAAGTTTTAATCACTTCTGAAGTGCTTCATTTCAAATCTCTTTTCCAATTAAACTGTGACATAAAATCCTAATTTGTGCACATTTTAATCATTCATTTGATGTGACAGAGATTTATTTTCATCAAATGATTCAATGTTTAAAAAAAATGTGCGGCTCAGATTCAGTTAAACTTTAGATTTGATTTGTAAAGCTTTTCATGGCATTTTATAATAATTTGTGTTGGTGGATAGCTGAAGGAACCCTAAAAAATAATAATTAAATTAAATTAAAAAAGTAAAGTTTATTTAAAGAGGAAACCAGGAGTGGATAATGAACATGAAACAACCCAACAAAACAAAAACTGTATAAGTAGTGGGTGGTCTGATTAGTAAATGGGAACAGCTGGGGTGATTAGACATTGTTAACAGGTTTGTGGGAAAATAGTCTGATATTTTTTCAGAGATAAATTACCTATTTGCACAAGCTATATGAACAATGTATAAAAACATGCACTTCATTTTAGAGATTTTAATAAGACTTGCATCCCTTTCATTATTTTAAGACCATTTGCATCAGCTGTGTGAGCGCACATAAAAAAATCTGATGTTAGATTTGCGAGTTTTTATTCTAGCAAAACATTGAGTGGCTGACAAGAGTCTAAAGCAATCCAACAAAACAAGCTCTGATGGAGCTAACCTCAAGGGGAAAAGTGACTGTTATTACGCAGAAGTATAATTTCATTTTATTTCCTTTAATAGTTTCATTTTTAAAAACACAAAGTTTAATAAAAAAACAGACAGAATGTCTGCTGGGAACGAAGTGCTGAATTCCATCCAAGCAGTGATAATGAATAACCACCAAGTTAAACAAACACAGACATAAATAGTCTTGTCTGTGTAAACCGAACGGACACGTAAGACATAATTTAATATTGCATGAAGTGTCACTGCAGACAGAGCTGTGGACATAAAACCCAATAAGAACAGAAAACAAACAAAGCCGCCATGAAACCATCTGCTCAGATGATTAATTTTATTCCATAAACACATCAGTTTTAGTTCATATATGCACTGCAGAATCTTGTAATCACCATCTGCACATAATCAACTGAGTAAATGCCCCACATATACGTCGATGCACAATCTTGGGGTAAATCTTATTAGAATTGAAGCTGTTTTTTGTCTTATTGTGGTGAGACACTCATGACAGCACGGATGCTGTAGAAAAAAGGGAAAAAAAGGGAAAAATTAGCAAAATTGCACCCATCTACTGTAAATAAAACACATCCATTGATAAATAATTAAGATAAGAAAAAAGATACCATTTGCCGTGCTTCATCAGCTCAATTGCATCATTGACTTGGTCCAAAGTCATGTTGTGAGTGATGAACTCATCCAACTGTATCTTCTTGTCCAGGTAGGCTTTAACCATCTCTGTCACACCATCTTTGCTCTTAAACCCTGACAAGCAAAACTGTATAAAGAAGTGCAATGGAACTATAGAAACCTTTAAGTAAAAGGTTATATTCATGTTTGGCTCACCTCCAAACAAGGAGCCCTTCCAAGTTCGTCCAGAGATGAGATAAACTGGTGGGATAGCAACTTCAAACAATTGTGTCCAGCCAACAATCACACTGACACCCCAAGCTGGCAAACAAGACTCCAAGGCACTGCGCTGTGAGGAGAAACACAACTAAGTCAATGAACATGGTTTAGGTTTACAATATGTACAAAAAGCCATCAACTCTCCTCACCATGACTTCCACCTTCCCAACACATTCCACAGAGAAGTCCACTCCACCGTTGGTCATCTCAGCTAGCACTTCCTGGATGGGTTTGTTGTGATCTTTGGGGTTCACAAAGTCAGTTGCTCCAAACACTTTGGCCTTTTCAGCTTTCTCTGGATTGACGTCAACAGCGATGATCCTTTTAGCTCCTGCAGCTTTGCAGCCCATGACTGCAGCCAAGCCCACAGCTCCCAGACCAAACACAGCACACGTGGAGCCTGGTTCAACCTAATAACGTACAAGAGTCCCAGAATTACTACAACCCCCCAAAAAACAATTAAAAATGAATTTGTTATGCCTCCAACTAATTGAAGCTGCTGTTTTGAATGCAACTGGTATAAACAACTTCTACAATGTGCTAAATTATCCATATCAATATAAGTTTTTTCACAATAACCAAGGAAAAGCATTTTTTAAGTCCAACAAAGTTCAGTCAAGTCATCTGGACGGTTTCGTTTTTAGATGAGAGACGTTTTTCGTCTTTCCTCCGAAGGACTTCATCAATTTGAGGAGCCACAAACAAACTGTGTCCCACAAGCAGCACACTCCCATAGTGCACCAATTTGATTGCTGATGATAAGATGGTTTCTGGGAGTGTTTGTGGGACACAGTTTATTTTAGGCTCCTCTGATTGATGAAGTCCATTGGATGAAGTATGAAATGTCTCAACAAAAAAATTAATCGTCCAGATGACCTGACTGAACTTTGTTGGATTTTATAGCTGGAATATTGAGATTGAACTTTGATTTATTTATTTTTTCAAGTGTTTTGTTCTACTTGTCAAAGTGAGTTGTCGCCACTGTACTTTCAGAAGTGTTTGCTACTATCTAAAGCAGAAACATTTATGGTCAACCAGGTTGTATAAGAAGTAATAATGTCAATCTTAGAACAGTAATCTCCTTCACATTCCGAGAACCAATTTGAGGACCATGGGAGACCGGGCTTTCAGTGTGGCTGCCCCCCGCCTATGTAACTCTCTTCCTGACTGCCTGAGAGCTCCACAGTCACTGGTTGACTTTAAAAGCGACCTGAAGACCTTTCTTTTTAAGCGAGCCTACTCTGCCTCCTCATGATTCTATCTTTGATCTTAGTTGATACTATTATTGATTTTATTTGTTTTATTTGACCTTTAATTTTGTTGCATTTCGTAGCACTTTGAGATTTTCATTAATGAAAAGTGTGTTATAAATTAAATTAATTATTATTATTATTAATCTTGTTTCAAGTCTTTCACAATAGGGTTTGTGACTTTCGTCTTTCTAAGACTTCCAAATAGCAAAGTTTAGGATGATGACCAGCCTTTATGACAAACTTCTTTCCATGGACTTGTTGCTTATCTGTAGGTTCACGCTTGTTGTTCCCAAATACATGCTTTAAATTCATACAAATGTATATTTTTTTGTAACTCAAAATGTCTCTCCCTCCTTCCCTCTTTGTCTAATGTTTTGATTCTTTTAGACATGTCTCCAATTAACTCTGGAATAGACCACCCATGGTTAAGACTAGGTGGCATGGTTGCACAGATGGTAGAGCTGTTGCTTCTCAGTGAGAAGGTTGCCAAATTGAATCCCAGCCAGGGGCTTTTCTGTATGGAATTTGCATGATCTCTCCGTGCATGCGTGGGTTTTCTCTCTGGTTTTCTTCCACAGACCAAAAAACATATGTTAGGCTGACTGATAACCCTAAATTGTCCCTAAGTGTGAGTAAGAGAGTGAATGGTTGTTTGTCTTGCTTGTCTCTATGTGTCCCTGTGATGGACTTGTACACCAGTCCAAGGTGTACTTCGCCGTTTGCACAGTGATAGTTGATATCATAGATATTATATAAACACTAGATACCTCACGGTGGGCAGAATCGCATCGCGCAGCGCCGCCATATTGGATGGGGGTTTCCACATAAGAGCCAACAGGAGTAAACACAGGGCGAGTTACTATGCCCGTATTTTGTGCAGCTTATGGTTGCAATAACCAGCGCAGTGTTGAAAGTAGATCACATGGGATTACCTTTCACAAGTAAGATTGAACAATAGTTTTGATTATTTGATCATTTATATTTTGTCATCATTGCTGGATCTGAAGAGGAAGAACCTTCTAAATGAGGAGCTGAAAGAAAGGCTTGACTTACATTCAGGTAAATACATTAATACTACAACTTAGAATTTTTGTTATGTTACATTTAAACTCTTTGTCAGACTTTAGGTATTTATTTCTAGGAAGCTTACTATGTAGTTTGATTTACAGATCAGAGCCTACAGTTACCTGAGGGATTCTCTGCATTTTCCCCTCCCTCATCCACATACGTACACTGCAAAGGTGTAGTATATTTTTATTACATATTTTAAACATATTGAGTAAAATACTTCAACCCCTAGGTATGATGTACAACAAACAGATGTAATAACTTAGAGCTTGCTATTTTCACTATTTTTGAAAGTTTTGATATCAAGAAGTCTTAAAGAAAGAAAGAAAGATAGAAGAAAGAAAGAAAGAAAGAAAGAAAGAAAGAAAGAAAGAAAGAAAGAAAGAAAGAAAGAAAGAAAGAAAGAAAGAAAGAAAGAAAGAAAGAAAGAGAATCAATCTATCAATCCATGGGTTAAAGCACATAAACCTTTATTTATTTGTTGTTCAGGTGGTTGCAGTCTGTGGATGCCAAACCTGGGCTCAACACAATGATGTTGGACATGTTGCAGAGGAGATGTGAAGAGGACCCTGTTAAATATGGCTCTGTGGTCCTCATGTTGGATGCCATGGCCATCAAGAAACATGTCCAGTATAATTTTGATTTGATTTGATTTGATGTTTATTCATTCATTTTAAAAGAACAATACAAGACAGTTTCATCAGATACAAGATTACAAGTAGGATAAAATGAAGGGAGCAGAAAGAAGATGAAATCTTATTATATCTGCCCCTATTTCACAGTTTGTTCAACCAATGATAACTTTCAAGCAACATCACAGAATGAATAGTTCTACCTATTTTCCTAACTGTAATACACAAACTACATCACAAAATGAATAATTCTACTTAATTTTCCTGACTGTAAAACATAAACTAGATCACAAAATGAATAATTCTACTTAATATTTCTAACTGTAATACACAAACTACATCACCCATAATTCTAATTAATTTTCTAATTCTAATTTTTTTATTTATTTTTTTATTTTTTTTTATTTTTTTATAATTTTATTTAATTTTCCTATTTTTTTTTTTTTAATTAATTTTCCTAACTGTAATACACAAACTAGATCATAAAATGAATAATTCTACTTAATTCTACTTAATTTTTCTAATTGAAATACACAAACTAAAAGATGGCACAACATCAAGATGTTCACAAAATGAATAATTCTACTTAATTTTCCTAATTGTAATACACAAATTCATCACAAAAATGAATAATTCTACTTAATTTTTCTAACTGTAATACACAAACTGCTTCATAAAATGAATAACTCTACTTAATTTTTCTAACTGTAATACACAAACGTACCGTACATCATAAGTACAACATAATTGTAATACACAAACACGCAAGATTACATCATATATAGTTTTTGAGCAAGTCCTTTTTGACCTTTTTCTTAAATGTATACATTGATTTTTCATTTTTAACATCACTCTCCAGAGCATTCCACAATCGAATTCCCTGAATTGAGGTAGACCGTCCTTTTAAGCTGGTTCTGAATTGTGGTTTGATGAATATCTCTGTCCCTTTGAGATTGTAATAACTTTGTCTTTTTATAAAATTTCTTTGGATATTTAAAGGTAATGTGTTATTATGAGCCCTATACATAATTGATAAAATACTATATTCTACCAATTCCTGGAATTTCAATAAGTTTAGTTGAATAAACAAGGTGTTTGAAGGGTGAGTGAAATGTTTTCTGGTGATTACTCTTACAGCTCTCTTTTGTAAAATAAAAACAGGCTTTGTAATAGTTTTGCATGCTTTTCCCCAAACCTCAATACAATAGATTAAATGTGGAGCAATGATTGTGTTATACAACATATGTAAAGCTTTATCAATTAAAAAATCCCTGACTTTATACAGTACTGCAATTGCTCTAGCTAGTTTTTTTTAATAGAATTTACATGATGTTTCCATGTCAGTTTGTCATCAATGATAACACCCAGAAACTTCACTTCACTCACTTTACAGATCACAACATCTTCAATTTCAAATGGATCGTCATCAACAATTCCCTTTTTGTTACTGAAAATCATGTAGTTAGTTTTATCTAAATTCAAAGATAATTTGTTTAATTTAAACCAAGTTTGTATTTTTATAAATTCTGTTTTCATCATATCCAAAATCTGTTTTATGTCATTACCCGAACTGAAAAAAGTGGTGTCATCGGCAAAAAGAACACATTTAAGTAGTGCTGACACATTTACCAAGTCATTCACATATAAAATAAACAACTTTGGTCCAAGCACAGAACCCTGAGGAACTCCACAAGTGATATCACGGAGGTCAGATCTAACATCATTTATTTGCACAAACTGTTTCCTGTCCTTCAAATAGCTAGATACCCACTGTAATGCTGGTCCTCTAATACCATATTTATTTAGTTTTTCAAGGAGAATGGTGTGGTCAATGGTATCAAATGCTTTTTTTAGATCAACAAAAACACTAACACAGTACTGTTTATGATCGACAGCATTAGTTATTTGTTCCATTAAATCCATGAGAGCCATTGACGTAGAGTTTTTTTCTCTAAACCCATATTGACTGCTACTTAAAATGTTTTGTTTATCAATAAATTGATCCAATCTGGACACAAATAGTTTTTCTAGAATCTTTGAGAACTGTGGTAATAAGGATATTGGCCTATAATTATTGAATACACATTTATCACCATTTTTAAAAAGAGGAATTACCTTTGCTACTTTCATGTTATCTGGAAATATTCCTGTTGAAAAAGATAAATTGCATATATATGTAAACGGTTCAATAACATAACTTATTATTTCCTTTACGAACATCATATCCATGTCCACCCAGTCTTTTGATCTCTTGTCTGAGAGATTTTTTACCATTTTCATAATTTCCTCTTTGTTAGTTCCACTAAGAAAAATACTGTTGGTGCAACTTTTAATTGAATGACACACCTTATTATCTACTTTTGGTATTTTAGCTGCAAGGCTTGATCCAATATTTACAAAATATTGATTAAATTCATTTACGATATCATTCTCATCATGTATTTCTTTGTCATCTTTCACAAAATATTTTGCAATGTTCGTTTTTGCTTTATGACTTTTTAGAACATCATTTATTACTCGCCATGTTGTTTTAGTGTCACCATTGCTCTTGTTTAATAAATCACTATAGTATTCTTTCTTGCATCTTCTTATAATCATTACCAATCATTACCAATTGCGCAGCATGGTGGCACAACTGGTAGAGCTGCTGCCTCTCAGCGAGAAGGTTGCCGGTTCAAATCCCGGTCCGGGGCCTTTCTGGGTGGAGTTTGCATGTTCTCCCCGTGCATGCGTGGGTTTCCTCCGGGTACTCCGGTTTCCTCCCACAGACCAAAAAACATGCTTGTTAGGCTGATTGGTGACTCTAAATTGACCCTAGGTGTGAGTGTGAGAGTGGATGGTTGTTTGGTGTGAGTGAGACAGGTCCCTCTTGTAAATGAGTCCCCGTGACTCAACGAGGCTAGCCTGTATAAATAAAGGTTGAATGAATGAATGAATGAATGAGGAACTGGAAGCAACTATCGAGTGGGAGCTTGGACGGCGGCAGGTTTGAAAACTCAAAATCGAGAGATTTGGAGGAATCAATTTTCAAAGGCGGAAGACTGCTAAATCTTGAAATTGACTGTTAACTCGGAACTGTCAAACAGTTACAAGTTATGCGGAAGAGAGAAGCTGTAAACAGCTGTTGAACTGAACTATTGTTTGGCTGCTGTGATGTCGGTAGAATTAGAAAGACGCAGTCGGAACAGCATGGATGATGGCGAAGAGGAAGAGGAAGAGATAGACGAACAGGGAGGGAAAAAGTGGGAAAATGTGGGGAAGGGTGGAAAGAAACAGAGAGCTAATGAAAAAAAAAGGAAAAAAAGAAATGAGGAAACTACAGAAGAAACTGATAGTGATGATGCGTCAAAAAATCCATCTATGAATGTCATAATAAGATTTGAGGAAGAAGGGGGAGTAAAGAAAATTGACCCACTTAAGCTAACAAACACACTTAAAGCACAAGTTGGAGAAATCAAATATGCTAAAATACTGAGAGACGGAAATCTTCTGATCGGGTGCAATACAGAAGCTCAGATGGAAAAAGCGAAGAAAATTGGATGGGTGTGCAAAATTAAAGTCAAAACAGTTGTAAGAGTAGGTGAAAAAAGAGATAATGGAAGTAGAGGAGTCATTGTAGGAGTACCTTTAAATGTAAACATGAAAGACCTGGTCGGGAATCTAAAGCAAAGAAATGAAGAAGTAAAAGGAGCAAGAAGAATGACTAGAGGTCCAGAGAAAGTTGAAACTGAAACTGTGCTGGTGGAATTTGAAACAAAAGATGTGCCAAAGGAAGTTTTCTTTGGCTTGATAAGATTTAGTGTTAGGGAATTTATACCTAAACCAGTGAGATGTTTCAACTGTCAGGGATTTGGACATATTGCTAAAGTGTGTAAAGGAAAAAGGAGATGTGCCCGATGTTCTGGGGATCATGAATATGGAAAATGTGGAGCTGGAGTCAAACCCAAATGCTGCAGCTGTGGAGGAGAGCATAGTGTTGCTTTCTGGGGGTGTGAAGTGATGAAGCAGCAAACAGTTGTGCAGAAAACAAAGGTCACGCAGAAAGTAACATATGCAGAAGCATGTAAAATGGTTGAAAAAGAGAAACCACACGGAAAACCAAAAATAGAAGAGAGAAAAATAGAAGAGAAACAAGTAATCCAAAAGGTTATGGAAATGGTTGAAAGAAAAATAGATGAAGAGAAGAAGAAGATGGTGACATTTATTGCAGGAGTAATAAATGCAACATCAGACGTGAAGTCCAAAACAGAAAGAATTCAAATCATTGTGAAGGCAGCATGTCATAGTCTAGATATGAAGAACATCAGATGGGAAGAAGTAAGGGAAGAGCTATGTAGCCAAACAAGTCAAGAAGGATCATGTGGTTAATTCTTATCACAATCCTAATCCTACAGTGGAACGCAAGGAGTCTTTTGTCAAATGGTCAAGATTTTAAACAGTTTATTTATGAAGAGACGGAAAAACCTGACATAATCTGTATACAGGAAACATGGTTGAAGGCTTCTTTAGATTTTAGATTTCATGGATATACTGCAGTTAGATTCGATAGGAAAAAAGGGAATGGAGGTGGGTGTCTTTCTCTGATTAAAGAAGGTATTCCGTATAAAATAAATGAAAGGAAAGGAGATTTAGAATATGTAGCAATTCAAATATGGATAGAAGGAAAAGAAATAATGATTATAAATTATTACAATCCGTGCAAAAAGATTGAATTAAGTGAACTTGAGGAGATAGGTATGAAAGGAAATATTATTTGGTGTGGAGACTTTAATGCCCATCATTCACTATGGGGGAGTGAAAAAATAGATTATAATGGTAATATATTAGAAGAATTTTTGGATGATAAAAATCTTGTATGTTTGAATAATGGAGCGAAGACAAGAATCGATATTAATTCTGGTAAAGAATCTGTATTAGATTTAACATTTGTATCTAGCTGCTTGGCTCCATTATGTGAATGGCAAGTAAGAAATAAATCATTTGGTAGTGATCATTATGTTATAGTCAGTAACATAAGGATGGGCCAGATCCAGATTCCTGAATTAGTGGGAGGTAAGTGGATATTTGAGAAAGCAAATTGGGAAAAATATAAGTATTTATGTGAAAGGAACCTTTTATGTGTTCAAAATGGTTGGAGTATTGAAAAAATTAGTAAAGAGATGAGTCATAGCATTTTAAAAGCTGCTGAGGAATCTATTCCAAAGACTTCAGGTAAAAATAGAAAAAAATTAGTTCCGTGGTGGAATACTGATTGTAAAACAGCAGTAAGAGAAAGAAATAAAGCATTTAAACTGGTCAAACGGTCCCATAATTTTGAACATCTAATTGAATATAAAAAAGCACAGGCAAAAGTAAGACGTACAATAAGAAGAGCAAAGAGAACTCATTGGAGAGACTTCTGTGATACAATTGGTAGTAGGACACAAATAGGGGAAGTTTGGGGTATGATCAAAAAAATGGGGGGAGACAGAAGAGACTGGAGTTATCCAGTACTTAATAAAAATAATCAAATAGCAATAACTGATAGAGACAAGGCTGATATTTTAGCGAATACTTTTGTTGAAATACATAGTGGGAAAAATTTATCAGATGATGACAAACAGAAAAGGGAGATAACTAAAAGAAGAAATGTAGAAGCTTTAAGAAGAAAAGAGAATATTAATCAAGATCTGATGAACTGTCCCTTCTCTATTGGAGAACTGAAAAGAGCTTTGGGAAAAACTAGGAACAGTGCTCCAGGGAAAGATGAGATATGTTATAATATGTTAAAAAATCTAAATGATGAAGGATTACATAAACTTTTAATGTTATTTAATAAGATATGGAGAGAAGGGCATTTACCATATAGATGGAAAGAAGCAATTATTATCCCAATTAAGAAACCTGGGAAAGATCACAGTAATCCGGTAAATTACAGACCTATTGCGTTAACCTCCAATATGTGTAAATTGATGGAAAGGATGGTGAACGAGAGATTGATGCATTATTTAGAGTCAAGAAACATCATTACACACCATCAGAGTGGGTTTCGTAGAGGAAGAGGAGCAATGGATCCTATTTTATGTTTAGAGGACGATGTTCGAAAAGCCCAGATAAATAAGGAAACTGTTGTTTCTGTGTTTTTTGATGTAGAAAAAGCATACGATATGTTATGGAGAGAAGGGTTAATGATTAAATTACATCAGGCAGGAATAGGTGGAAACATGTTTAATTGGTTAAAGGATTTTTTATGTGATAGAACTATTCAAGTTAAAATAGGATCATATTTATCACAGCAATATAAAATAGAAAATGGAACCCCTCAAGGAAGTGTGATAAGCCCTACACTATTTTCAGTTATGATTAATGACATTTTCAAAGACATATCTTTCAGTTATGGTAAATCCCTTTTTGCTGATGATGGAGCATTATGGAAAAGGGGGAGAAATGTGGAACATCTTATTTTAAAACTTCAGGAAGGGATAGATAAAGTAAGTGAGTGGGGAACAGAGTGGGGCTTCACATTTTCAGTTGAAAAGACAAAAGTCATGTTCTTCACAAATAGAAAGATTGGAGTTAAAAAGTTAAAATTATATGGAAGAGAGTTAGAAAGTGTTGATTATTTTCGGTTCTTGGGAGTAGTGTTTGATAAGAAATTAACTTGGAGAAATCACATAGAGCATATCATAGTGAAGAGTAAAAAGGTAATAAACATTATGAGGTGTTTAGCAGGGTTGACATGGGGTGCAAATTTTGAATCTCTTAAACATATTTATGTGTCACTAATCCGGTCAAGAATAGATTATGGGAGTGTGGTCTATGGATCAGCAGCTAAAACTCTATTAAGTAAATTAGATGTCATCCAAGCTAGAGCACTGAGAATTTGTTTAGGGGCAGTAAAATCAACTCCAGTATGTGCTCTACAAGTAGAAGCAGGAGAAATGCCATTATGCATTAGAAGACAACAGTTAATGGTTAATTATTGGATAAATTTGAAAGGACATAATGAAAATCATCCAGTTAAGAAAGTGTTAGAAAACTGTTGGGAAAGAGGAAAGGAGCCTAAACATAGTTTTGGGTGGATTGGGGATAGCAACGCAAGAAAATTTCAAGTATATAACAAAGAATTTTATCCAACTGTACTATGGCCTTTAAGGCCTACATGGTCATGGAAATACATGTGCCACCTCTGATCTGACTCTGTTCAAAACCAGACTGAAGACCCACTTGTTCAGAAAAGCTTTCAGTGTGTGACTTTTATTACTTTTGGTATTTTAGTATGTAGCTTTTTTGTTTACATTGCCTCCTTCTATTGCTGTTGCATTTATTCTATTTTCACTGATTTATTGTACCAGTTTATACATTTTTTTTACCCTGTTAAGCACCTTGGTCAATGCAAGGCATTGTAGGAAGGTGCTATACAAATAAAGTTTATTATTATTATTTATTATTATTATTATATAAAGAGAGACAGCAATGAGCAACCGGCTACTTCATATGACACTGTACCGCCAGAGGTGAACCACAGCACTACACTGTCACACCTGCCTCCCCTGACCATGTAGGCATGATGGGGAGTTGAACCTGTGACATTCTGGTCCCAAGCTGGCTGTCCTACCTCTAGAAAACAGCTAGAAGCTCGTCTCTTCTCTGCACGGGACATCAGTGATGAATGTGCACTCCTTCAAGGAATGAAGAACAGAAACACTCACACAGACTGCAAGGATACAGTTTGAANGAAAAGTTGGCTAGCTGTTAGCTAAAGTGCTACTCACTCAGTCCGCACGCTGTAGCTGGCTGCAAACTATGGAATGGATTTCCTGAATGTGACGTGAGGCAGTAGTAGAATAGTTCAGTGTTTGTGTGTCTGACTAGCCTGGTTAAAACCAGACCCTTGTCCTTCACTTTGCTTTGTAAAGCGAAGTGAAGGACAAGGGTCTGGTTTTAACCAGGCTAGTCTGACAGGTAGTTTTCAGTTTCTCATCAGCGATCTGTTTTCTGTTGCAAATCGAGTTTGTCAGTTTGTTTAATTTCATAATCTTCATTTCTGTCATTGCTCGGCCTCCGACTCAAGCGGTCCATCTGCAGTTACCCAGTTGCATGCAAGTATAATTGTTGTTGTGACTCCTGTGGGCAGGACAGTCCACCGGCACACGGACAACAATGCTTTTGCCCATGTAATTTTGTGTGTCTGTCTGTTAGCAAAATATCTCGTGTGCCCCCTGAACAGATTTAAATGAAACATTCAGAATATAACCCTCGGGTGTCTATTAACAACTGGAGTCAATCCAGTTCACAATGGACACACCATGCACAGCTAACCAACACCAATCAACACAAACAGCAGTCATGACTCTGTGAGTTTCAAATGTGCTGTGGTAGTAGCTGAGAGTCATCCCTAACACACACCCTGTGACCAAAACAGCCACAACTTTGTAATTCCTCCACAAAAGATGATCCGAGTGTAAAACATTGGTCCGAAATGATATGCATTCATTCAATGAATGTTAGCACTTTAGCTGTAATATTAATATTTTTTATTTGTTATCTTTAAAAATTCCATTTACATATTTTCTGCTGCCTTTGATTATCGAAACGTTCACAGTCGTTGCCAGTTTGTTGTAAATTATTCAGTAAACTCCAGTAGGATTTAGTCCAAGCAGAAATATTTTTTGTCATCGACATGCAATGGCTTCTTTTGTCCACCAGAGGCCAGTGTGGTATCACAACACACAAAACTGTAGGGAGCCATCATTGACCTGCTGAAAATGACTGAAAATGTTCACAAAATGTGTTGAAGAGACTTTTTTCAAAAGCAGAAGCTACATATATTTGTCCAGTTCAATAAACCTCGATGTTTGATCACTTTGTGTCCTCACACTGATATAATCCTTATGGACATCTCTTTGGGAGTCCTGTTTGAGTTTTTATTCCTCTTGTTGGACTCGTTTTGGAACGGTGGGTTAGGTTCTGATGAGATGCTCTGTTGTCCTCCGTACTGCCACAACAATCTGGACCCCGCTGCACAGATGTGGCCTCCTGAGCTGGGCGTTTGACAGGAGGACAGAGGAGGTCCTGGGTACGCCGGTGGACAAGAGTCCAGGTTTCGGAGTAAACGAGGATGGTAATGGTTGTGTCCAGGAAGGGCAGCAAGTGACGGTGGAGGGCCATATGTGCAAGGTGAAGAACTGTGAGTGTACCACTGTTGACATCTGTGAAGGAAGAAACCATAAGTGTTTAATTTTTACATGTACATGTACTGTAACTTTTTTTGGTATAATGTAAAAAAAATAGCCCACACCTGCAGGGTTGCATGTCATCACACAGAGCAGGGTTAGTGGTGTCCCACACAGGAAGCATCTTCTCCTGGCTGCTGCTGTTGTTGTTGTTGTTGTAGTTCCTGCCTTCATGACTGTAACGAGACCGGCTGACCTTCTGCTGCTCCTCACACCTCAAACCATCAGACTCTCTGGTATAAATAAACCTGAACGTAAGTATTTCAGTTTGTAAACACACACGGAAAAATGAATGATCTGATCAGACATGAGGTGAAATTCTGAGGCTTCTACTTCAAGTTCAGTTCATTTCAGCTAGAGACTGTTTTAAATATGGTATAATAATTGTTTTCATGTTTATTTTGTCATTTTTATTCAGTAGGCTCAATCTGTAACCTTCTTATGATGTTACCACCTAGAGAAGCCTGAGTACTACATTTAAAATTACTTGATTTTTTATGCAGATATCTAAAAGGAAAAAATCAATATAGCTGACTATTTACTCAAAATGCATCCATCTGAATCAAATCAACAACACTCCATCATTCTGCTCACATTTAAAGACCGCCCTTCTCTCATTCACTCACCTCCCAGACGCTTTCTTTGCATCCTTTTTAAGGCAGTCGAGCAAACAGCAGGTGATGAAAGCTACGGACATGAACAATATTATCCCTGAACTTATGATGGAGACCAGAACAGCCACACGGAAACCATAGTCCTCCGACAAAGACAGAGCTAAAGAGGAGAAAAGACAGACATGTTGACCTTTTAAGCACATGGGAAATGATTTATTACTCTACTAAATATCTGTAGAAAATAACAATGTCAAATTGGTCTAATCTCAATTTTGCAGAAATTAGATGTCAGGTTTGTTGAGTAGTGAGTTGAAGCAGGATCCATATGCAGGCAGATAAAAACACTATTAAAACTTAAACTATAAAACCTGACAGTGTTTTAGAACAAGAGCAGAACATGAGTCATGAGGACAGACAGAATAATCTGACAAATAATGGACTTGAACTGGGAAATACAAAGATTTAGAACCAAATGAACCAAAACTTATGATGATCCAAGAAAAACTAAGAAGACTATAAAAAACATATAAAACATATAACAACATATAACAATACATAACCACATATAAAAACATATAACAATATATAACAACTATAACAACATATACTGTAATGTAACAACTATAACAACATATAACATAACGTATAAAAACATATACTGTAACAACATATAACCGAGGAGGGAAACATGTCAGGAGACAGAGGGAGAAGAGGAAAGTGAAGAATGTAGGACTGAGGGTTGCAACTCTAAATGTGGGGACAATGACAGACAAAGGTAGAGAGCTGGCTGACATGATGCACAGAAGAAAGGTAGATGTGTTATGTGTCTCTAGACCAAGTGGAAGAGCAACAAGGCTCGCAGTATTGGAGCAGGGTTCAAACTGTTTTATCATGGTGTGGATAGAAGACAACATACAAAATATAAAATGGACAACATACAAAATATAAAATGAAAGGTAGCAGAAAGAAGAAAAAAGATCTTATTATATCTGTCCCTCTTTTCAAACAAGTAGTTCAAACAATAATAATCTTCAAGTAACAAAATAAAATGAATAACTCTAATTTTTCTAGCTCTAATACAATACACATTAAGCTATTTCATATTTTTTTAACAATTCAGTTTTATAATAACATATATAAAAACATATAACAACATATAACAATTATAACTATAAACATATAACAACCATAACAATATATCACAATAAATAACAACATATAACAACTATGATAACATATAATAACATATAACAACTATAACAACATAGAACAACAACTATGACAACATATAACAACATATAAAAACATATAACAACTTATAACAACAACTATGACACACATATAACAACATATAAAAACATATAACAACATATAACAACAACTATGACAACATATAACAACATATAAAACATATAACAACATACAACAACTATAACAACATATAACAACTATAGCAACATATAACAACATATAACAACTATAACAACATTTAACAACAACTATGACAACATATAACAGTATATAAAAAATAAAAACATATAACAACATATAACAACTATAACAACAACTATGACACACATATAACAACATATAAAAACACAAAAACATATAACAACATATAACAACAACTATGACAACATATAACAACATATAAAACATAAAAACATATAACAACATACAACAACTATAACAACATATAACAACTATAGCAACATATAACAACTATAACAACATTTAACAACAACTATGACAACATATAACAGTATATAAAAAATAAAAACATATAACAACATACAACAACTATAACAACATATAACAACTATAGCAACATATAACAACAACTATGACAACATATAAGATTCAAGATTCAAGATTCAAGAGCTTTTATTAACATTGCACCAGTTTTCACCAATACAGCGTGATTATGTATGCACAGTCATCCTGAAGATGGGGTGAGTGTGTAAAGCTGCTGCTTATTCAGAACACATGACATGTTCTTCAGCGCGGCCTCTCTCATCCGTGTCGGGATGAAGGTCAAAGGTGTGAAAAAAGGAAAGTACCATGAGGGTCACAGCGTTGGTATTAAAAAAAATGTATCACATTTTGTCTGCCAAGACACCGCATGACACAGTAAAAACTATACCAATAAGCACATTTAAGACAGTTACATGTTGCATGTTGAGACTGAGGCAGGGAGGTTTCTGTCCATGAGACATTCCAGATAGCGACAGTCTGACCAGCCGGCCTCCGATAACGCTCATAGAAAAGTTCTCCGGGGGGGTAGCAGACAAGACAAGAGCAGCTGTTTTGTCCACAGTAGAGCACATCTCAGGAGAAATTAGATATCCAGCCTTTTTCAAGGCTGTTTCCAAGGGAGTCAGATAAGAATTGACAAATATTTTCACTTCAGGCTCACATTGTAATTTCTGCAGCCTTCAGTCTGTAAGGGCGACTCTGTTCCAAGTGATCCAATTCGGGACTTTTTCCACTGATCCAAGCTCTGACCTCAGATGTTGACCACAGCGTCCAGAGTCCCAATCCGAGGGTGATCTGTTCACCCTCTGGATAAGCTCGCAAACAGCTGATTTCTCGAGGTCACCGCGCAGACCAGACGTCGGGTGCTCCAGGCATTAAGTCCTGCTGAAGTCTCCCTCTTTTGCGATAGGCCAGTGCTCCACAAACGCCAAAAAGCAAAGCGCTGCCATCGTAATCCAATATAATCCAGATTCTTCACCTCCACAGAGCACAGCACAGAGAGCGAGACGCACACCATCCACACCCACAGGAATCCATGGCGTATCCTCTTCGTCACTCTGTGAGGGTGGACTGGCTCCCCTTGTGCCTTTTCTTCTGTAGAAATCTTGTTCGTAGAATCGAATGCCCAAACCTCCAATCCATCTTAATTTGCGTTCGAGGTGCTTTGCTGAGGAGCTGCAGGCAGCAGCAGGGGGGGGGGAGGACGGGAGAGGAAAGGACTAGCGACTGCCTCCGTCGAGAGCCAAGGTTGAAAGAGCAGCTGTTTTGTCCACAGTAGAGCACATCTCAGGAGAAATTAGATATCCAGCCTTTTTCAAGGCTGTTTCCAAGGGAGTCAGATAAGAATTGACAAATATTTTCACTTCAGGCTCACATTGTAATTTCTGCAGCCTTCAGTCTGTAAGGGCGACTCTGTTCCAAGTGATCCAATTCGGGACTTTTTCCACTGATCCAAGCTCTGACCTCAGATGTTGACCACAGCGTCCAGAGTCCCAATCCGAGGGTGATCTGTTCACCCTCTGGATAAGCTCGCAAACAGCTGATTTCTCGAGGTCACCGCGCAGACCAGACGTCGGGTGCTCCAGGCATTAAGTCCTGCTGAAGTCTCCCTCTTTTGCGATAGGCCAGTGCTCCACAAACGCCAAAAAGCAAAGCGCTGCCATCGTAATCCAATATAATCCAGATTCTTCACCTCCACAGAGCACAGCACAGAGAGCGAGACGCACACCATCCACACCCACAGGAATCCATGGCGTATCCTCTTCGTCACTCTGTAGCCGTTTACGCATTTGCCGGCCCTCCCCGGTCCCGCTCGTCTCTGGTTGGCCCAGAGCCAGCTCTGGCCCGCCCTCGTTGATTGCGCACTGTCCGGAGAGCAAGCCTTGAAGTGGGTGGGGTGTTCACTTGACGTGGGTGGGGTTCACTTGACGTGGGTGGGGTATTCACTTGACGTGGGTGGGCAGTTCTTACCGAAAAGCTCAGAATGCGAATTTTTGGAAAAAACGAAATAAATACTGAGTTTTCATGTGTTTTTTCACTACAGTTAGCAAGTTAAGCATATAAACACACGTTTCCGATCATTTTTATGCACTCAAAAGTAGTTTTTAGATGAAAATAGAGTGTTTTTAGGTGCGCTGGCGAAATTTACGAGCGGACTTCCGGGTTGCGAATTTTTGGAAAAAACGAAATAAATACTGAGTTTTCATGTGTTTTTTCACTACAGTTAGCAAGTTAAGCATATAAACACACGTTTCCGATCATTTTTATGCACTCAAAAGTAGTTTTTAGATGAAAATAGAGTGTTTTTAGGTGCGCTGGCGAAATTTACGAGCGGACTTCCGGGTTGCGAATTTTTGGAAAAAACGAAATAAATACTGAGTTTTCATGTGTTTTTTCACTACAGTTAGCAAGTTAAGCATATAAACACACGTTTCCGATCATTTTTATGCACTCAAAAGTAGTTTTTAGATGAAAATAGAGTGTTTTTAGGTGCGCTGGCGAAATCGCAGTTGATGACTCAACACGCAGCTAGTCACGCCCTCTGGTCTCGCCCCTACACGAAGCAGTCCAGCCCCTGCTGCAAACAACGAATCAAATGTGAGCAGTAAATGACGTGAAACTGGGCCCGTCGGGCCGCGGTCCGATGGAACCACGGTGGAGATGGTTCCAAAACGAGGGCGGAGCCGGGGAAAAAAAGGAAAATGCGGACACGCTGAACCCGGGTTAGAGGGCGGGGCGGGGCCACCCGGGCCTTTAAGGGCTGGTCAATGCGAAAACGGCTTGTGAGGGTGGACTGGCTCCCCTTGTGCCGTTTCTTCTGTAGAAATGTTGTTCGTAGAATCGAATGCCCAAACCTCCAATCCATCTTAATTTGCGTTCGAGGTGCTTTGCTGAGGAGCTGCAGGCAGCAG
>JBBPBX010003481.1:67168-82218 GCA_038048925.1 Garcialebias charrua
AAACATATAACAACAACATATAACAACAACTATGACAACATATAACAACATATAAAACATAAAAACATATAACAACATACAACAACATATAACAACTATAGCAACATATAACAACATATAACAACATTTAACAACAACTATGACAACATATAACAGTATATAAAAAATAAAAACATATAACAACATACAACAACTATAACAACATATAACAACTATAGCAACATATAACAACAACTATGACAACATATAACAGTATATAAAAACATAAAAACATATAACATATAACAGATATAGCAACATATAACAACATATAACAACATATAATAACTACAACAACATATAACATCATATAACAACATTTAATAATATATAACAATGTATTAAAACATATAACAACTATTACAACATAAAAATATAACAACTACAACAACATATAAAAACATTTAATAACATATAACAATGTATGACAACATATAAAAACATATAACAACTATAGCAACATATAACAACTTATAACAACTATTACAACATATAACAACTTATAACAACTATAACAACATATAACAATTATAACAACATATAACAACAACTATGACAACATATAATAGTACATAAAACGTAAAAAAAACTATAACAACATACAGCAACTATAACAACATACAACTATAGCAACATATAACAACTATGGCAACATATAACAACATATAACCACAACTATGACAACATATAACAGTATATAAAAACATAAAAACATATAACAACATATAACAACTATAACAACATATAACAACATATAACAACATATAACAACTATAAAAACATATACACAATATATGAACACTAATAATGTACAGTAGATCTACAATTTCTTGTAGCGAGTCTCAAGAAAGTAACTTGACTAACATACTATGTTAAATGCATAAAAATGTGTGTATTTCATAAATGTTTTATTTTTTTATTTTATAATGGGACTGTTACAATTGATTCTTGTCAAATATTGTAACAAATTTGTACTTGTCTCTGTTTAGGTTTTTTAGACAGGTAAAACCTTTAAAATCCCTAGTACAAAAACTATTTAAAAAACAAACAAACTACTAACTATATAGTCAGAGTCAGAGTCAGAGAGTCTTTATTGTCATTTGCACCGCATGTGGTACATGTGATGAAAACGAGATTATGTACACGGGGTCCCAGTTACATCCAACAACAAATGCAAGAGAAAAACAGTAATAACATCTAGAATTAACTAAGAAAAACATCAACTAGTAATACACTAAGCCTAATATAGTGGGAATAAACAGCAGCACGAACATGAGTTTGTATGAGCAGATGGTCACAGATGAACACAGCAACAAGAAAACAGATCAGCATCAGTATGATGTGATATTTTGCAGTGTTTATTTTTATTTTATTTTTATTTATTCATGAGTCTAACAGCCTCAGGGTAGAAGCTGTTCCTCAGTCTAGTGGTTCTACACTTGATGCTCCTCAACCTCCGTCCTGAGGGGAGTGGGGCAAAGAGTGAGTGTGCTGGTGAGTGAGGTCTTTCATGATGCAGGTGGCTCTTTTCCTGCATCTGGAGGTGTAAATGTCTGTGATGGTGGGGAGACTGACTCCAACAGACTTCTGTGCAGCCTTCACCACTCTCTGTAGAGCTTTCCTCTCTTCAACTGTGCAGCCTCCATGCCACACGTTGATGCTGGAGCACAGGATGCTCTCCACTGCACACCTGTAGAACGAGGTGAGAACTGGGCTGCTCAGACCAGCTCGTCTCAGCCGTCTGAGGAAGTAGAGTCTCTGATGACCTTTCTTGATCAGGCTGGTGGTGTTGTTGCTCCAGCTGAGGTTATCATTCATGTGTACACCCAAGTATTTGTAGCTGGAGACCACTTCCACTGCAGACCCACCTATTTTCAGTGGGGCATGGGTGTGTTTGTTCCTTCTGAAGTCCACAATCATCTCCTTTGTCTTCTTCACATTCATGTGAAGATTATTCTCTTTGCACCAGCTCTCCAGATGTTCCACCTCCTGTCTGTAGCAAAATATACAAAATAAATCAAACAAATATGACTTTTGGAACAAGACAATTTAAATGACTAGGACTGGGTTCTGGAGGACAGTTTGAGAGGCCGCTGCTGCAGTGTTTATTATCATCATGCTGCTGAAGGGACCTGCTCACTCTGCTAACAAGACCACGCTACTAACCAAACTTCTCTTCTGACAGTATCATGCTGCTAACTGAAAGCAAAAAAAAAAATCTGTATTTCTCTCTCATGTTTGTTGATTGTGTTGCTGTTGTCATCATTCTTTAGTTTGTAGACAGGTCTCTCTTGTAAATGAGTCCTCGAGGCTCAATGAGATTAACCTGCCTAAATAAAGGTTGAATGAATAACTGGACCATGTTTCTAAGAAAACATCACTGTCATCAGAACCACTTTGCCAATAGGACCATGCTGATTTATTTATTTTCACTTTCGGTGCCTTGTTTCTGCATTCTTTTTGTTGTTGCATGCTTTCAAGAAATCCTAATTTATGTTAGTTTAGTTTATGTTGGTGCTCGTATTAGGAGTGTAAATTATAGCCTAAACGAACCTATGAGAATCGTGCCGTTGTTGTTCGGTATAGTGTTTTGGGCCATTAGTGTGTAGTGTACATCTTAGATCTTTTAGCGTACCATTGGGCGTTCGTTTAGCATATATCTTAATTTATATCTTAGATCCTTATTTACTGTTTCTTTTTACACTTTATATTTTGTCTATGGTTGGATGTAACTGAGACCTTGAGTACACAATGTTGTTCCACCTCATGTACCACATGTGATGTGAATGACAATAAAGAACATTGAATTCTTGAAATATTATTATTTTTAATTAAAAGTTGTATGAATTATACTTTTTCTCTAATGATTGTGCCAGATCACTGGCTTTTGATCTGAGCTGTGTAGAACCCTTTTTTTTTTAAACAATTGAAATAATGACAATGATGTATTGTCTATTTCAAAAATCTACAAAATTCTATAAAAACTCATCAGCAAATATGGTAATCATTTTTTTTTGTTTAACAAAGAAAGTCTGCCTCAATTATCTTACAGGTGAGTTTATAAGTACAGGCCTTGAAGTCAGCACACTATGGTTCTGTAGATCGGGGGTGTCCAATCTTGGTCCTCAAGAGACACTGTCCTGTCTTTTTTTTTATTTTTATTTTTTCAGCACACCTGAAATGAATTATTATATGGTTAACAGTCTTCTCAGAGGTTATTTAACCATTGAATCAGGTGTGTTGGAGCAGAGCAACAAGTAAAACAGGACAGTGGCCCTCTAGGACCAGGACTGGACATCTCTGCTGTAGATTTGCTCCTCAGGTGTTTTTGACCTTTTTTTCTTTCTTTCTGTGCAGATACTGGTGTTTCGCTCCTCCTGAATAAGACTCTTATAGACGAGCCTCTGGTTATGGAGTAAGTCTGTATGATTTTTGTGTCAAGTAAGATTTAGATATTTTTCTTGTAAAACTGGTCATCCCAAATATGTTTTACAATCTTTACATATTTCTAATTGGGGCTTTGAGATTGTATTTATTTTTACACAAATCTAGTCCAAACATTGATCAACAAGCACATGGATCATTGATGTTTTAATAGCGTACACCTTTTATCTATTTATTTTCCTTCAGTTTTAATGGAGACATGATCCCGGACATTTTTGGTGCCGTCAGTCCCACATCAACTGAAATTTGTTATCTTATGAACAGGTAAAGTAATTATTTTCAAACCATAAGTCTTCTTACCGTTTTTTTCACACTATAAGATGCACTTAAAATCCTTTAATTTTCTCAAAAATCGACAGTGAGCCTTACAATCCAGTACGCCTTATGTATTAATTCTGGTTACGCTTACTGACCTTGAACTGATTTTATGTGGTACACAACTGAACAATGTTGAGCGTTATTGTGAATGAGTCGAATAAAATTTGACTCATCTGTTTTGTTTTGCTTAATGCGCCTTATAATCCGGTGCGCCTTATAGTCTGAAAAACACGGTACTATGTTAGGGTACTATGCCTGTATATCTCAGTTTTGAAATTCAGTACTAATGTAGTTATTGCTTTGTTTGTTTTTACCCCTTCAGGACTCCAGTATGGAAGAAAGCACTGAATTCAACGGCCAAAATGCGCATTCCTCACTCTAATGCCTTCATTGACCTCAACAAGGACTTCGCTGCTGGTAAGAGTTAGATTTATTGAGTGCTTTGTAACCTTTTCCACACAACCCTCTCAAGACAACGTGAGACCCCTTCTGTTCCGTCACTCAGTGTAATGTGCCAAAAGATTAAGGGAGAACTCTGCCATGCCTTTAAATTTAAAATAAATCAAATCCATCCTTCTGTTACTTTTTGACAAAATGTCTTAAATGAATTGTTACTTGTGCGTCTGCTTTTTATTTGACATTGAGTTTAGTTCACAGCGTTCAGTGTTGTGACAAATTATGGGAATTATAAGCATTCCAGTTTGCGGAACACGTGACAAAGGTGGATCCATATGTCAATATAAAATAAGACCATTTCATTTTGTTGTTATTCTGTCGCTCTGTTAAAATAAAATAAGACAATGGTAGGAGGTGTATTTTAGAAACAAAGAGCTACTATACAGGTTTCTTGTTTTTGGTAGGGCTTTAACTTAAACTGTCTCTTGTCTCTATGGCTGAACTCCAGAAAGTTGAAAACTGTGCGTTACTCAATACCTTAAGGTGTGCAAAGATTTCACTTTGAATCACTTTGACACTTATCAGTTGTTTGTTTCGTTTGATTACTTGTGTAAACATCCGATTGTTCTCTAGTTCTAGTACAAATACAGAATGTTCTGTACTATGGGAAGGTACTCTCTTTGTTTGCATGTTGTGAGCATGCCTCCACATGATTTTACCTTTAATCTTAGTTGATACTATCATTGATTTACTTGATTATATCACTTGTTTTTATTTGATCTTTGATTTTCTTTGATTTTTGTTGCACTTTGTAGCACTTTGAGATTTGCGTTAATGAAAAGTGCGTTATAAATTAAATTCATTATTATTATTATTGAATCTTGCTAACGGCGTAAACTGTTCCTGCCTTTTACTTAATGGCTGATAGAAACAGGCACCAGCTCTCCATGACCCCCACAGGAACAACTAGGTGTAGTAAATACAGTAAACAGACAGAGGAATAGTACCGGTAAACTGTCCAGAAAGGGAGACAAATAGAACTAGATAAATTGCATTTCCGGCAAAAATGCAGTGAGTGCTTATTGTTGAATGCTTTTTGCTGAAAGTTGCTGAAGAAGTTGTAACCAGGCTGAAAAGGTCTTATCGCCAAACTGTTAATGTGAGTTGAATTTGAACAGCTGACATTTTCTGTAAACGGGAAAATTAAAGTGGAAAGCAGAAGAAAAACAACAGAAATGTGTAGAAAAAGCTGAGTATAGCAGAAATGTAGCAGCATAAGCTGAACGAGGCAGAGACTGAAAAGATTCCAAAAATAAAAAGAAGAAATTAGCTAAAAATAACTAAAATGAGCAACAACAACAAAAAAATCTGAAATTAGCTCATAAAAAGATGAAAAATATTTAAAAAGCTTAAAAGTGAATGAACAAGTCTGAAATATATAAAAAGTTCAAATTATTAGAAAGAAGCTCAAAATATTGAAATAAGCAATACAAATACATGTAGCAGGAAAAAGCCCACAAAGTAGCAGAGAAAGCAGAAAAAAGCTGAATTTAGCAGAAATGTATAAAATAATCTTAAAAAGGGTGGCACTGTGGATCAATTGATACAGCTGTTGCCTCTCAGCAAGAAGGTTGCTGGATCAAATCCCGGCCGGTGGCCTTTCTGGGTGGAGTTAGCATGTTCTCTCTGTGCATGTGTGGGTTTTCTCCAGGTACTCTGGTTTCCTCCCACAGCCCAAAAACATACATGTTAGACTGATTGGTAACTCTGAATTGTCTCTAGATGTGAATGAGAGAGTAAATGGTTGTTTGTCTCATTTGTCTCTGTGTCCCTGTGATGGACTGGAGACTTGTCCAGGGTGTCCCTGCCCCTCGCACAGTGATGGCTTGACATGGGCACCAGTGACCCCTGTGACCCGAAAAGGAAGAAGTGGGTAAAGATAATGGCTAGATGGATCATAAAAAACTGAAATTATAAGCTGAACAATGCTGAACCAGAGCAACAGCTGAGACGAGCAGTAAAATGACGTTAAGGGAGCTCCATTCATTTTCAATGGAAATAAAACATGGCAGAAAAAGGTATATATTTCGAAATTGAACATTGAACAAATCCCAAAACTCATGGCATGAATTGATATATGAATTGTTGTAATGGAACAAAAATTGTGAATAGAGTTGCATGCCGAAAAACGTACAGAAGAAAAATGGGTCTTGTTGTGTGAATGTTTTATATTCATTCACGTAATTAACATGACTGTGTGCTCCAACCCTATTTCCACTGTGTTTTTTCCACGAGCTGTTTTGTTATTAAACACTGTTTTGTTATTAAACGAGTCAGTATAAAAGGTGCAATAATTATCACAGTTTACCAGACTATTCATTTCCGTGAAATTTTTTTTTTTTTTAGTGGTTGGCTAACCAACGCTAACTGTCTCAGCTAGTGTGGTTGTTTTTCTACAGCTGTTCTGTCAAAGGGACAGCTTATATGTCAGCCCATTTTGAAAAGTTCTGTTCTTTAGGAGCTCTACTTTTCTGCATCAACACACTGTGACATGGGCTGTAGTCTTTAAATGTGAGACTTGTTAGGTCTGTTCTAGCCTGGTTAAAACCAGACCCTTGTCCTTCACTTCGCTTCGGACTAGGGTCTGGACTTTCTGTTATAGAGAACCGATTCTTGCTGGAGGCGTGGCCTCTGCTGATGGCTGCTCCCCCGTGGTCTTCTGAACTTGACTTCAGCTCTGCCTCCTGCTGAATTTTCTCTCGTTGCCTTTGGATATTCTGTGTTTATATGTTAATAAACGTCCTAATAAAATAAAATAAAACCATGGAGCACTAGTCCAACACACCAGAAGACCAGGAAATCTGATGGGACTCGGGCAGCAACGTAAAACCTGACTTTAATTCTCTCGTGACAACCTGAGGCATTTCCTTGTTCATTTCACTCAGCGGAGGGTGAGGAGGAGAAGGAGGAGGGAGGAGGGAGCGATTACTTGACTTTTGGGAAAAAAAACAAAAGAAAACTCCAGATAAGGGATTAAGAAGGGGAAATTAATAAATTTGTGTCACATATAAAACAGTCCTGCATCGCTTTGCATCGCTTTGAATGAGAACATGCGAATGCTCGCTGGCTGCGCTGGGACAGGTGGGGGCGTGGGTTAGGGGCCAAAAACTCCGCCCCTTCTGTTCTCTGATTGGTCCGGTCAAAAATCTACCGGAGAAATCGTTGTCTATGAGAGAAGTCCCAGACTGTGCAGTGAAGGGAAATGAGAATTGAGCGAAGCTGTGCAGGAAGGCGAGGGCCAGGCTAGGTCTGTTCAGCTGCACTCATGGTCGTGGTTGTTTTTGTTGTTTGTGCTACAAGAATAACAAAGGAATCTTTGTATTACAAAAGGTGGAAAATATCCATTTTGTACATCTAATACATTTGGTTCTGTCTGCTGCTGTTTATTTGGGTGCTTGCTTGCAGATTGAGGAAAGAAGAGAAAAGTTGGCAGGAAGCGATGGAGCGATAAGGTTGAGCCAGAAAGGATGGAATGAGTTGAAAGAGAAAGGATTGCTGGTAGGATAAAGGGTGGAGGAAGATTGGTAGGGAGATGAACAAAGTGGGTTTGTCTTGAGAAAGGCTCAGTTCACTGTCTGTCAAGGCCACCTGCTCCTCTAAGCGCTACCGGCTGGAGCCTCAGAGTGAGGCTTAAACAAGAAAAGACTAAGTTTGAAGACAGTCTGGCTGCTGATTGTTCCTACACCGTAAAACCTGACAAGTTAGTTGAACTCAAATGATTTGAGGAAACCGATTGCCTTAAATGGTTTAAGTTTATTAACATAAACAATTAAGTGTAAAAAAAAAAATCTATTTAAGTACATGTAACTCAAATGTTTTCATTACCGTAACACAGATAAATAAATTTAAAAAGACCGTTTCATTCAGTAAACTGGACTTAAATATATTAAGTATTCAACACTCAAATGTATTATTACTTTTAACCTATTTAAAATGTGTTGGTTGTACTCGTCTGCATTGAGTCAGACCAACTTAGATGGTAAAATTTATTTTAAGATGATCCAATTTAGCTTATGTTACTAAGTTTTATTCTTATAATGGAATTATAACATTCTAGTTGTCACAACTTCTAGCTACTCAATTCATTTGAGGAAACCGATTGCCTTAAACCATTTAAGTTACCTCAACACAACAGAAACAGACATAATATACCAGTTTAAAACTTTTATTTAACACTCATTTAAAACATAACATCACTGTTAAACATTTCAAAATTTGTGTATACATATGCTCCTATACATACTATATATGTATGTACAGTACTATATAGTACTGTATTACTATTCTCTGCAATAAATGGTGAACAGTCAATACATTAAATTACATTTACAAAATAAAAAGTAAACAAATAAAAGAAAATCCTTTACTGTCACTTTACCCTCAACATCAAGTGTCAAACTAACAGTGTTTATTCAACAGACACTAAAATGAATGTTGTTCTGACATTTTATTCACCAACTTTACTGTACACTGAGGTTCTATTCCATCAACAACCTCATGCTTTATCATTTAATTGCCCTATTTACTTTTCAGCTTAGTTCCAACAAATTATAGATTTTAGCACATAATTTACATTTACTGGTTTTATAAATATTTTTCGTTTTTGCTCTACTTGTGCATGAAGTTGTGTCTTAAATGTTTATTTTTAAATTATTATTTTGCCCCCATGTGTTGCTTTTACATTTTTCTGTCTCCTTGTTTTACTTTCTCACACACTCCCTCTCACTCAGTTTTTTTCCTTAATTTTTAAACTGAGGAAGCCCCTCCCACTTTATTATAGGCAAAAATGCATAATTCAAAGTAAAAACAGGAGACAGAGAAGTGTAAAAGCAACACATGGAAATAAAAAGACGAGGGAGAAAATAAAAATAATTTAAAGACCGTGTAAAGTGAAATTAAATGTGTGTTTTTAGTTTGTCACATGGCATAAATATGTGTTATTAATCACCCATTTAAATCTGACAGATTAAAAACATTGTTTACCTTATAAAATTAAGTCTCAAAAATCATGAAAAAACATGATTTTGCCTTGCCCTGGAACGCTGGGGGCGTGGTTTCAGGCAGCTGCGCTCGTCCTGCTCGTGTCCCACAGTGGAGAGGCAGACAGCAGAGCCAGTAAACCTGCTCTGTTTTTATCCGAGTTCTGTCTGTAACAGCAGCTACTTTTTCCAAGAGTTACGCTGTTTTTGTAAATAGTTTTCTTGTGTGTTTTTAATCTGGAATGAATAAAAAAAATAAAAAAAAAAAAAAGAGTTGCACCATGCGGGATTTGAACCCGTGGGCTTTGGGACGGAAGGCAAGCGCTCTAACCATTGTCCTAACCAGGCATTACAGATACTCAGCATAAAACGACGCAGTATAAAAACATGTTATGATTTGTACGGGTGCCCTGACCATTACGACATCCAGGGAAGATGCACGAACGAGGCATAATTGATTAGCTAGCTAACAATGAACAAAATATCTATGCTATTGCTATCTGATGCTATCTGCGATTCGCGAGTGAACGGCTCCACCGAGGCGAATTTATACGGCTGGAGCTGCAGGGGGTGGGGCTATACTAATGAGGACCGCGTGACGAAACGCGGTCCCGTTTAAAACACGCCTAAAAAATCCTGAAATAGAAATATGTTTATACACAGTTTGCTCTATAACTCCAAAATTAATTGAGCTACAATTTTGAGACTTTTTACTCATTTACAAGATTACCATTATGACATTTATAATGTTTATTGAAGAAAATGTTGAAATTTACTTTACACGGTCTTTAAGTATAATAATCATTTAAAAGACACAAATCCATATACAAATAAAAGAAAAACCAAATAAATATATAAAAAAGGTAACATGTAAATTATGTGCTAAAATGTATAATTTATTGGACCCAACATGAAAAAAAAATATTTGAAGGTCAATAAAAGTATTAAACATGAAGGTAAAGTTCTATTTTTTAAATGAATGGTTGCATTTTAAGTGTATTTTTTTATAGTCATTTATATATTTCTGCTTTTATTTCTAATTCTGACAGTTTCAGTCTTCTATACATATTAAAGTTGTTGAATAAAATGTCATGTTGTAGAAACTGTTACAACAACGAACAAAAACAAATCATTGCCATTTTCAAAACAATGAAAATAGCTTAAGAAAAATTACCCTAGAATTTCTGCAATTTGCATAGCATCTTCCTGTTTAGGCACAAATCAGAACTTAAACCTGTTCAGTCGGCACACAAGCCACTACTGTTCTTCAACAATAAAACCTGTCAACTACTCCAGCTCACTTCTCAAGGCTTGTAACTTGGGTTTGAGCCGCTTCCTACCATCATCAAGATCTAAGAGGACAACCTGAATGAACTCAAAAAAGCCACTTAGCTTTGCAGGGTAGCTCAAATTAAGAGCATAGATCAGTCCAAACAAAACCACCAGTGAATCAGCCCATGATCTGAGAGACATTACAACCTGATCTTCAAGGATGATCGAGACATGGTGGGTTTCAAAAGGAACTCCAGAAGGCCTCTCCTCCTCATCGACCACTGCCAGTAACGCCACCGCTCCCTCCGGCACTGCCTCCAACCGATCCTGAAAATATAATACATGATTAATTCAGGGTATATGCAGAAATTCCAGAGTTGAATTTAATACCTTTTAATACCTTTTTAATACCATCAAAATATTTTTTAATACCATCACGGCACCGAGCTGTAACCGTAGCGGCAACCTGTTGTACTTCAGTTTAGAGCAACTAATTGTAAAGTGATAGATTACTGTCATTTTCTTCCTAAACTTTGGTAGTAAATGTAGTTTTATAACAATTACTGGATACATCAATTTGCTTCTTGCCTCAATAAAAGCACTGACCTACTTGTTATTTAAATCTAACCCAAGAGAAAAAGTTTAATTATTCCCACACATAACATATCTCTAATGGCAAACAAAAACTGTAAACTTGAAAACAGAACAGTTTAGTTAAAATAATTCAACACTGAACACATGCATAATTCAAAAAGAGAGGTAGAAAAATAATAACTACTGTATTTTTCATCCTGTAAGTTGCAGTTTTTTGCATAATTTACATGCCTTGCAACTTATAGGACGAAGTGACATATTTATAAACCATAACACTGAAATATGACCGTTTCATTCATTCTGACTGAAAAAAAAAAAAAAACTTCATATCTATTGTAGTAATAGTATGGCATGCTGTTGGATCATGTAATAGGAAAACGTGCCTATAATGACAAATTTAAAAAAGTTCAAGACAAAAACAACTGGACTTTATTTATTATACTATTTATTATACTATTATATTATACTTTATTGTTTTTTTATTGCACTTTTTAGAATTCACCATGTCCTGGATGACTGAGAATCTTCACTAGCTATTAATGACTCAATCGGCCTGCCATACTCTCCCCACCTCTCTGCTTGAACCTTCAATCCAGCAGCAAGCTGCACCACGGTGGCGAAATGCAGCTAATTTGACCATTAAAGTGCATTTATTAAGAAAATGACAGACAGAAAAACACCTCTGCTATATCCGCTCATTCTCAATCAGTTCATCTGGACAGTTTCTTTTTAGCAGAAACGTTTCACCCTCACTCCAGAGGGTGCTACAGCAAACTGGTTGGTCCACATAAGTTTCTTACTTGGTGGGTTAACTTCAGTGTGCTTTGGACTACTCTGACTGAGGAAGCCCTCTGGAGTGAGGGTGAAATGTTTCTGCTAAAAAGAAACTGTCCAGATGAACTGATTGAGAATGAGCGGATTTGATACCTGGACTATTGAGAATTAACTTTCTTGTATTTCAAAATATTTGCTGCCTCCGTGCTCCAGGAGCGCACAGTTAGGGAGGATAAAAGGAAGGAGGAATGCTGCGGAATTCTTCAAAATTTAACACAATAAGCAACTAAAACAATTATTTGTTTGCTCACTGTTATAGTAAAAGTGTGTCTCAGTTGAACGTTTACTTAATAAATGCACTTCAATGGTCAAATTAACTGTATTTCGCTGGGGAGTCGCAGCGAAATGAAGCTGATTTGACTGTTGCTCCAAGCAAGCAGAACGAAGGTGGCAGACTATAGCAAGCTGACTGTGTCATTAATAGCCACTTTTACCTATTACATGATACAACAACATGGTATACAACTCTGCTATCATCTAGTGGCTGAAAAATGGAAGTGCTCAATATTTCAGTCGGAATGAATTAAAACAGTCATATCTCAGCCAAAAATTGGTTTATGAATATGGGGAAAAAAAAATCCATAAATACGTACGTTGCTTCGGCCTCAAAGTCACAGGGCATGCAAATTATGCAAAAAAAACCCTGTGACTTATAGGGTGAAAATACCGTAGTTTCACTTTACTCTGCATGTGATTCTAAATGTACAACCAAGCCTCTCATGCAGTTCTTTAAAGTTTGGAACTCCACACACTCCATACATTTTTGAATTGATAAAGCCTCCTGGATAGGAAGCAAAATGTTTTCATCTTCAGAATAGAAGTCCAGTTGTTCTTGTTTTTAACCATTTTTGGATTGATCATGACCTTAGATCCTTATTGACTGTTTCTTTTTATACTTTATATTTTGCTATTTTCTGGTGTATCTGGGACCCTGTGCGCATAAGTTGGTTATACCTCATGTACCACATGTGATGGAAATGACAATAAAGTTGACTTGAACTTGAACTTGACCTGGATCACTGAGAATTTTCACGATCATTTTTATTTTGAACAAACCCAATCATCTGCACATCCTTTACAGATGGATTCCGCTGTCTTACCTATTGATACGTCCTTTTTTCTTTTTCCTTGGTCTCCAACCTCTTGTACAACTTCTCACACACCTCCTGTTTGGTCTTTGCTACTCTTTGTCCTAAATTCCATCTCCTTATATCCCTGTCTACTCACTTCAATTCTCTAATGTAGCTTTGCCACCATCTCAACTCTCATCAGTTCTGCACCACACCACTCTAGTTAAGAGCCTGCCCACTGCGAGTACGGTACTCACTCCCACTCAGCCTGGTGTATGGAACCATCTTGTTTGTGGTTCTAAACAAACAGCTACAAGGTGACAATTTTGACATAAGTAGGCAGCAGCCATTGTTTTTTACTTGTTTTCTAGATGCAGAAAAGTGACTCTGGCAAAGCGGCTTTACTGTCCCACCTCGTCTTGGCCATCATCTTTTGTCTGTCCAGATGACACAAGAAGTACCCTCCTACCAGTCTCTCTAATTACTGTTGCTGTAGTAGCCCAATCATCTGGAAGCTCTTTCTTACCACCCAGAGCCTTTAACAGCTCGTCTCTGAACTCCTCACAACATTCTTCCTTCCTCAATTTCCACTCTTTGGTCTTCTTATCTGACTTTACTCTTTTTTCTCTTTACCACACAATGATCATTTTTTATACACACCACCATTCAATGCTGTCTGGCCACACTCTCCCTTGCCACAACCTTATAGTCCCCAGTCTCTCAGGTTTCCTCTTCTACACAGAATGCAGCCTACCTGCATATTCCTACCTCCACTATGAGGAGTCACCCTGAGCTCCTCCCTCTTTTGGAAACAAGTGTTGACTACAGCCTTTTCCATTCTCTTGGCAAAATCCACCACCATCTGGTTTCTTTCCTTGACACCAAACCTACCCATCACTTCCTCATCCCCTCTGTTTCCTTCACCAACATGTCCATTCAGATCTGTTCTGATCACCACACTCTCCTTCTTGGGAATACTCTCTATCCTCGCTTCTGACTCTTTCCAGAATTTATTTTTCTCCTCTCCGTGTCATCCAACCTGTGGACCATAACCACTGACAACATTCAACATTAGGTTTTCTATTTCTACCCTTCAGACACACTACCCTGCTATGTGGCACTCTTTTTGCCTGTACTACGTTCCTGGCAAAGTCCTCCTTCAGGACCACCCCTACTCCATTTCTCTTTCTATCTACATCATGGTAAAACAGCTTAAACTCTGCCCCAAATGTTGTGAGCCTTGTTGCTCTTCCACTTGGTCTCTTAGACATATAATACACCTACCTTCCTTCTCTGCATCATGTCTGGCAGTTCTCTCACCTTTGCCTATTGCTGTCCCTATGTTTAGAGTTGCTACTCCTACACTCTTGACTTTCCTCTCCCTCTGTCTCCTTCTCGTGGTCTGCACAATTTCCACCGGGTCACCCCGGTTGTCAGCAGCACTGGTGGCAGTCTTTGTTAACCTGGGGCTTGACTGATCAGTGTAGAATTGTTTTGATGAACTTGATTGTTTTTTTAGGCAAAACTGTTTTATGTTAGATGCCTTTCTTGACACAACATCACCATTTACCCAGGCTTGGGACTGCAGGAGATAACAGCTTGTCTTCCCTCGTGCCAAATTTTAAACTTTTGTTGACTTCCAAATTATTTGTCTTTTCTGAGAAAATTCATACAATGACTAAACACATAATTGTGGGGATGTTGGAGCCTATCTCATTATTATATATGAGCTTATATAGATTTATTTATACTGTGGCACATGCTAAAGAACACAGAGTAAAGCAAATCATGCTTCAGACTGCCCAAGCCATCTTCTATGAGAAGAAAAGCAGAATTTGACTGTACACAAACTTGAAATGTTTTTCTTATGTTTTGTTTTGTTCCTGTAACAAAATATATCCAACAACTCAGCTCTGTTTCAGACATTTCATTTTGGTTTCCATTCTGGTGTATTTGTATCATTTGCCGTCTCTGACACTTTCTAAATTACCTCAGCCTCCTAAGGTTCTTCACTGACTTGACATTTGTTCTTCTCAAGTGCTCA
>JBBPBX010003482.1:0-29016 GCA_038048925.1 Garcialebias charrua
TTAACCTGTATAAGACAAATAAACACAAGTTGAACTTGATGGGGAGTTCCTCTCAGTTCTTGGTGAACACCGACCATGAATGGCAGAGCAGTCATGGACCAGCAGGAACACATCAGGAGGTCAGATGATGCAAAGCTGGAAAAAAAACCACCAAGTGTTCATATTTACCTACAAGTAAAAAACCAAACGGAGAACTCTTTATGAGAGTTATGCTTTAAAATAAATAATTACATCTCAGGAAATAAAAGTTTAATTGAAGTGAAACAGTTCTGGTTTCATATTAAAGGAAACAGCAGAGAATATTTCAGAGGTGTAACAGCCCTGAAGTTACTAAGAGTTTACAAACATATTTACAAATTAGAAAACATATGTTAAAATCGGAATATTATTTTAAAAGTATGTAGTTACAAACTTTTATTAAATCACTCATCATGACTCCAACATTAAATCTACAAGTGCAGGGTGTGGAGTCGAGTCATATTCATGTTTCTTACTGAGCTGCAGCTGCTGTGTTCTCCTCCTCCTCGCTGTCTTCTCTGCTTCTCTGCCAAAGCCCCGGTCATGGAAGTGGAAGGGACACTCGAACAATGCAGGTACAGCTCATTTTTAACCACTGTTTGATGCTGGCTCTTGAATATTCTGAGGTTTAAAACGCCAGCTACAACCGAGTGTTAGCTTTAAGGCTAACTCGGTTAGCCACGAACTCTGGCATTAAAATATAAAAAACTAAGCGCTCTATTGTACCTGCTATTCACTGGACACAACGGCACACAACAAATCTCTCTTGTTGTACCAGTAGCTCGCAGATAATTTATCTTTTGTGTCTTTTACATGGTCTAGTTCTAGAAGCTACCGCTAAAAACAACTGCTGTCGACCAGAACCGGAAGTGAAGCCTACGGGTCACATTTTAACGGAAGTACGTCACCACTACCCGTGGCATATAGGCTATTAAATAGGAGCTCCAAGTGATCTTGGCTCAGGCTGAACCTGTACTGTATGTGAGGACACACACACACGCGCACACACGGGTTTGGTTGCGTAGTCTGTCCTGCTAATGACACATAAACCAACACACACACACACACACACACAGAAACATGCGCATCTGTTCCCATCTGAAAACTATCAATTTTAAATCCATTATCTGCGCCACGAGGGTCAGAGAGTTAGCTGGCTAGACTCTGTGACATTTTTAGCCATGAAATCAGGAAAAACAACCGTCAACTCTTTTATACTGGAGTGGGTTGAGCCGCACCAGGGGTTGCTAGGTGAGGGGGCTGGACTCAGGTTCGAGGTGGGTTGTCCTCGCGCCTGTGACGTAACAGGCGCGATGATTTCAAAACGAAACCTATCTTATCACAGTTAAATAAATCTACTTAGAGTAAATAAACCACTGGGTGCATTTTTTTGGCCTTAGGACTGTTTTTTTATGGAGTAAATACCCAAAGTTGAGTAAAAAAAACATTAAAAAGTGAATTTTGAATATGTGGTCCCCTTTAAAACTATGAAAATATATGTAACAAGTTGCAAAAGCTGAACTTAAAAGATTAAATAGAATCACATGGAAATCATTACAAAAAAAAATAATCTGTTGCACTTTGGGGGCCCCCTAGTGGCCCTGGGGCCCTAAGCAGCCGCTTAGTTTGCTTATGCCTTGGGCCGGCCCTGACTGTGTGTTACTGGAGACTGAATACAAAACCACACGTTAATGTTGGTGTGCAGAAGGATCTGGATAATTCAAAGAACAAGCATCACTGCAGACACACGACAACTTTTCAGATTAATGCTGCTGAACGTTGAAGTGGACCCATTATAAAACTGTACTGCCTTCGAAACAGAGTTTAAATACATGTATGACTGGATTAATGAGCCAACAGGTAATCGAACCATGGACATAATAAGATGGACTAAGTGTCTCCACCTCTTTTCATCGTTCATCACTGAAGCTGACAGGATGAGGCCTGAACAGTTAGCATGTGGGGCTCTAAGCCCCGCCTACCTCCCCACGCACTGTCTCATGGTATTTCTAGGCATCAGATAGAGTAACTTGTTGCTCACCATGGTAGAACAAGAGTACTACTGCATACGGCACATTACAAGCTCATCCAGCAACCTATAGCAATGGACCTGACAAGACCTCGTTTTAAAATTCACCTTGACATGTGATCTTGCTCTTGAAGCTGGCATGATGGAAAGTGCACACAACACTATCTAGTAGTGATACATAATATGTAGATGAAGTTTCGTTAAATTACTTTGGGAGGATCAGACCTCATGGGTGGGGCAAGATAATATTTACGGACATATGGACAGACTATGTCATCATATGTCCACATTTCAACAGGTGGGTCTGTGGGTCGACTCACAGAAAAGTTTGAGTAACAGAGACGCCATTTCCTGCAATTTTATGGCAAATTAATATGCAAACATAAAAGCACTGAGGTAAAAACTACAATAATTAATGAAAGTTAACATCTGGCTAAGTTTTTTTTTTTTTTAGTTTTTCAGACAAATATCCTGCTTGATTGCTTGAACCCAACGTTCCACCACAACCCGCCTATAGGAACTTCCACTTCACGCTCCTGTTTAGTTCTGAAAATATGCGGATGGCCCAAACTACAGTAGTTTACAACCATCTTAATATAACCATTTGAAAGAAGTTTATTCTGGAACATGTAAATGGTAATTTATAAATATTTACATCTGTTATTTTCACATTACAAGATTATTCTGGCAGAAACATGATGCATTTCCTACTGCAAGTGTCCCAGGCTGCACCAGAAGTCTACAGTCAGCTCTTACCGTCACTATTTTATAACATACTGTAGTGTAAAATAATGGAGCTACGAAACTTTGGATATTGGAGTTGTTTAAAGACGGCAGCGTTCCACTTTGGTCTTGTACCAGTTCTAACTAGTCGTTAGAATAAAACTAGTTCCCCAAAGTGAAACTAGTCATCCACAACAAGTAAGATATTTATTCATAATTGTTCTAGAGTTCCTCTCTGAATCATGCCTTTAATCTTTTAACCCCAAAACAACTCTCATTTCAATAACTGTCACGTCGGCAGACGTGATTCAGTCTCTTAAAAAAATGTTTGAAATCTTGTTTATTTTTAAATATATGACCAATAATTTTTTTATATGTAGCGTTTAAAAAAAAAACTAAAACAGAAGGACCAGTCCTGAAGTAACCAGTTAGTTATTCCAAACAAATCTAAGCAAGAAAAATATGCATTTATGTAATCACTTTTTAAATTGTGTAATTTCTTTTTTATCTGAGCAAAAACGAAAGCAGTTTGACGTCACTGCGTATCAATATCCTTCATCAACTCTCCTCCAGACTTGTGGAAGCAGAAAACCAGGCACTACAATAGTTTGTGTTTTTTACTGTTTCTTAACCTTTTCAGGTAAAGCACCGGTCGTGGGCGAGCCCACATTAACCTCCTTAAACTTCATCACAGTTGAGTGTCCATCGACTGCTCTCACTGACGCTTCGCTCTCCGTCTCTTTCTTGCTAATGAAACAGAAAATTCGAGATCTGCCAGAGGGGATGTTGTAAAAAGAACGCCTGACCAGAACAAGAGAACCCCAGCTGGAAGGACGAGAAGCTGGCAGCGCTGCCTCTGGACGAAGGGACACGCAGCATCCCTGGCTCGTCGCTCCTGCTGCACAAACCACTTTTATTGTTAATAGAAAATAAATTACATCTAAAGATAAAAGACCTGCATTGCTGTGACAGCCGTGTCTTAGTTGTGGTAACTGAATGAGACCCATTACCCAGAGGAAATGTGGCATGTTGCTCTGCAAACCAAGACTGACACGTTGTTTAAAAATAAAAACCCTTCTGCGTGAATCTGTTGTGATCACTTTGTTCAGGAAATCAGACCATTTGGACTCGGAGGGCTGTGGCAAAGAGGTGAACTCACATTTAATTGAGATTGAATTAAATGTACATTTCTGTAATTTAATTATTCTTTAATAAAAAGTCAAAATGCATCTTTAATTGGTTTATTATAAGGTCAAATAATGTTGATTTCAAATGATAAGTGTGACTTTGGGGTTGAAGGCTGAGGAGTTCAACAGCGCCATATGGTTTGATTCTCTCCACTCCAGCAGCCTGCCTACGTGCCTTTGAGCAGGACAGAGCTCTGCACATATGTTTATAGTATGAAACATGTGGGATGGTGAACAAGAGGCCGTCCTCCCTCTGTCCCTGCTCAGCTTCAAGGTCTTCTGAACATTTCCACATAGCAGCCGAGTGCTCGCCCTGACTGTGACGGGCGTTTTGTTCCTTTTGGTTTAATCGCCCTCAGAGTCGCTGTCCTGTCGGGTAGGAAGGGAGCTTCTGATTGACGACATGAGCTTATCTTCAATTTGCTTCTTAGGGTTTTCTTCCAGGTCAGTCTTCACCGCCCCAGCTTCTGATAACCTCCACTCCAGCTCTGAAACAGATGAACAAAACATGTCAACAAAATCAACCGGGCTTCCACAAACACCAAGGTTAAACAGGGTTTCTGCAGAAATCAGCAAGTCAAATTTAACGCTGCTATGCCATTTTATAACGTTTTTATTGCCGTTGACAGTGAATGCACAAAATCCAAAATAAAATAAAAAATCATATGGCACCTTAAAAACGTGCCATGTTCATGCCCGTTTTTGATGTCATTGACAATGCTTACTATTACAAGAAAGTTCATGCTCAGTAATCAAAGTCAAAAGTCAAAGTCAAAGTCAACTTTATTGTCAGATCTGCAATATGTACAGTGCAGGACATACACAGGACCGAAATTGCGTTTCTCTCAGTCCCTCGGTGCAACAGTAAACATCTAAACATTGAAACACTGAAACATATAATAATAGACATAAGCATAAAAATAGTAAAACTAACACTGTCCTGAGTTTTTTTTCATAGTGGTATAAAAAAAGAGTATAAAAAGTATAACTAAAATAAACTAAAGGTTTCTAGCATTGACATTTGCAAAGTGGCAAAGCAGCGTATGAGTCAATGTACACAGTATATGTATGAGGTAGTAGTTGATGTTGTTGTAGAGGCAAAAAGTGGCATATGCAGTAAGGCACATTGGGCATCCCTAAATAAGACCGTTCAGAGCACACTGTATATGTACCAGCAGTGGTGTAGATATTAGAGTAGTGTAAATAAATGTAAACAGTAGTAATTACATGTAAGCAGTAGTAATAAAAGTAAACAGTATTAATAAATGTAAACAGAGAATGTAAACAGTATTATGATTATAGGCAGTGATGTAATACAGACATTAGTGCAAGTATGAGAAGTAGTGCAAACTGTATGAGCACATGACCGAGAGTTTAGTGAAAACCCGTTTGGTGACACAGAGTCTAGTGTTAAAAACTTTGTGTTGAGTGATAATATGTGAGAAAGTTTTAGTGTTAAGGCAGTTCAAATGGGAGGGGAGGCAGAGCAGGCAGAGTGTTTAGCATTCTGACTGCCTGATGAACAGAGCTGTCTCTCAGTCTGCTGGTTCGAGCCTGGAGACTCCTCAGTCTCCTCCCTGATGGCAGCAGTCTGAAGCAGCTGTGTAGTGGGTGTGTGGGATCACCTGCCATGCGGTGGGCTTTCCGAGTGAGGCGTTTGCTGTGTAAGTCCTGCAGTGAGGGCAAGGAGGTGCCCACGATCTTCTCAGCTGCTCTCACAATGCGCTGGAGGCTCTTGCGGCAGGATGCAGTACATGCACCAAACCACACAGTGATGCAGCTGGTCAGGACACTTTCTATGGCACCTCTGTAGAAGGTGCTCATGATGGGGGTTGAAGCTCCAGCCCTTTTCAGCTTGCGGAGAAAGTAGAGACGCTGGTGAGCCTTCTTTGCCAGTGCTGCAGTGTTCCTGCTCCAGGACAGGTCCTTTGAGACGTGCACTCCCAGGAACTTGGTGCTGTCTACTCTCTCCACTGCGGTGCTGTTGATGGTCAGAGGGGCATGTTGGGCATCCCTCTTCCTGAAGTCCACAACAATCTCCTTTGTCTTCTCCACGTTGAGAGTGAGATTGTTGTGTCCGCACCACAAGGCCAGGCGGCTCACCTCGTTCCTGTAGTCCGTCTCATCGTTGTTGCTGATGAGACCTACCACTGTTGTGTCGTCCGCAAACTTGATGAAGTGGTTGGAGCTGTACGATGGTGTGCAGTCGTGTGTTAGCAGGGTGAATAGAAGGGGGCTCAGCACACATCCTTGTGGGGCCCCTGTGTTCAATGTGATGGTGCTAGATGTGTTACTCCCGATCCGTACTGTCTGTGGTCTCCCGGTCAGGAAGTCTAGCAGCCAGTTACACATTGAGGTGTTCAGCCCCAGACTGTCCAGTTTAAGGATGAGCTGTTGGGGGATGATGGTGTTAAATGCCGAGCTGAAGTCGATGAACAACATTCTAACATAGGAGTCCTTCGTGTCCAGATGTGTGAGAGCTGTGTGAAGGGCAGAGGAGATGGCATCGTCGGTTGAGCGATTAGGTCGGTATGCAAATTGGAAGGGATCCAGGGAGTCAGGGAGGACAGATGTGATGCTTTTCATGACTAGCCGTTCAAAGCACTTCATCAGGATGGGGGTGAGTGCTACTGGGCGATAGTCATTGAGGCATGCGGGCGTTGCCTTCTTTGGGACAGGGATGATGGTGGTGGCTTTGAAACAGGTGGGGACGATGGCCTGGCTCAGTGAGATGTTAAAGATGTCCGTGAAGACCGCTGCGAGTTCCCCTGCACAGTCCTTCAGCACACGACCAGGTATGTTGTCAGGACCAGAGGCCTTCCGGGCGTTAATCTTGATGAATGATCGCCTTACGCTGTCTGAGGACAGCGTCAGCACCTGGCCATCAGGAGAGGGGGGGAGTTTATGTGCTGGTGTGCTGTTACTTGCCTCGAACCGAGCAAAGAACTCATTCAGTTCATTCAGCGCAGAGGCTGAGCTGTCACAGGTCTGGGGGGGTGGTTTGTAGTTTGTGATGGTCTGTATTCCCTGCCACAGACTGCGTGTATCCCTGCTGTCCTTGAAACGGTGAGCTATTTTCCCAGAATACTGCTTCTTTGCCTTTCTGATGCCCCGGTCCAGGTTGTTTCTGGCTGCCCTCAGGCCCACCTGATCTCCCGCTTTGAAGGCAGCATTCCTGGCTCTCAGGAGTCTGTAAACCTCAGCTGTCAGCCATGGCTTCTGGTTAGCCCGAACAGTGATGGTTTTAAGGTTGGTTACATCATCAATGCACTTGGTGATGTATGAACACAATCCAGGTCATTACTATTAGTTGTTTTTTTTAACAGAAGATTAAGTCGTGTCTTAGGTCACAAGCTTTTCTTTTCAATTGAAACTTATTTAAATGAGCATCGCAGAGCCAAAATGGTCATGGAGCATCACCATGTACAGTATGTGTGTACAGTAGTCCCTCGCTACTTTGCGGTTCGTTTTTCACAGACTCACTCTATCGCGGTTTTTCAAAATATAATTGGACATGACACACAATTGGCTGATTGATGGATGAGGAACATGTCTGCAGAAACCACCCATCATTAAACAGTGGTGGAGGCCTCCGGGTTCAACTGTCCCCCTCTTACAATGCTGTTATTGCTAGTATCACTCAGCCCTCTGTGAATAGCAAACAACCATCAGGGTGCTAACGATCCATCGTCAGGCTGATGGTCCTCCTTGATCATGTGAGCAGCTGGTTTCGGCTGTCATCAGCCAACTGGTTGATCCACTGTGAGAGGGTGCTATTTATAAGACTGAGCTGAATACAGCAGCTCAGACTGAGGAAGTCTTTCGGACGAAAGACGAAACGTTTCTACATTTTTTTTTGCTTTGTTTTGTTTTGTTTTTTGAATGTCCAGAGGACCAGACTTAACTTTTTTAGATTTTTCTACCTGGATTATTAAGCATGCATCAGGGTATGTCTGCATTGGTTTTTGCCATGAACTTAACAACTGTTTAAAATCCCTTAGAGAGGTCAAAGTCAAGAGCTTTAGATCTTTTTGCAAAGTGTTCAGGAGCGAAGTAGGAGAAGGCCTTTTTTGTCGAGTTCAGTCCACACTGAGGGAACACTGCAAGTAACGATATCCTGAGAGCCACGCCCGGATTTTCGCAGGGGCTACACTGGGCTGGAGCCCCTGGCCCCGGGATTTTAGGGGCCCCCAGAGCCTCCGGCCCTGCCCTCTAAGTTTTTTTTTTGTCTCAAACACGTTGTCTCACACAGGAGAAAACTGTTCTTGTCAGGTTTCATGTAAAACTGGATGATTTTATCTATACGCATCAGCGCGGCTGGTCCCCTCCCGCTGCCGGCGGGGGAGGGGGGTGGGGTGCGTGGCTGCGGCCGGTCCCCCACCCGCCGCTGGTGATAAGGAAGAGAAAGCGGAGGTGGAGGTTGCAGGAAAGAAAAGTGAGAGGAGCTGGTGTAGAGGGAGCAGCCATACAGGGGCGGCTAGAGGAGATGGAGCTGGGGGCCCCAACCAGAAACGAGGGAAGAGAAAAAATGTTGAAGTGGCTGCACGGGCCAGCAAAATGTGTGCAGAGATGAGGGAGTGGACAGTGACAGTGAGGCTGGTGCTCTGAGTTCAGTGAAGCCTCTGTGTCACAGGCTGACTGAGCCTTGTTATCCTGTGGAAACTTTACTGTCTTCCCTCAAACAGGCAAAAGGACTGAGAGGAGTTAAAGTTGAAAGTCTTTCCAAACCTGAGAACTTATGACTCAGCCAGACATTACATAAGGCACAAAACAGAATCTGGGTTCACTGACCAAGAAATTTTCAGATTAAAGAAAATAATGAGCAAAGTCAGAAAACAATTCTGAACAAATGATGAACACCAGCATTTTAATTTTTCTTATACTCTTTTTGTACCCACTTTTAAACATCTCACTCAACATGGATTAAAATAGCATCTTTAAAAATCAACGGAGCTAGAGAGGCTGTGAAGCGCGCACTGGTTTACCAAACCATTAAGTATAAAAGCATTGACGTTCTGCTTTTACAAGAGACACATGATGCATCAAATGAGACAGTGGCGCAGGGAAGTTTGTGTTGAAGTCCTGGCAACAATAGCTATTCAGTGATTTTATTTTGTGATGCAAGCATTATATTCTAGTTTCAAACCCTAACATGTGGTTTTGTATTTAACCAGTTCAGGGTTGTTTGTAGTTTGTGACAACTGGCATATTAAAGTTGTGAGTTGTGAAAACTTACTATTCAGTCATTTTCTGCTCATCAAAGCAAAACTAACAAACAAACATACTGATATATATATATATATATATATATATATATATATATATATATATATATATATATATATATATATATATTATATATATGTGTGTATACAGTATATGTGTGTGTGTGTGTGTGTGTGTGTGTGTGTGTACCGGTATATATATGGGCCCCCATGTTGACTCAAGCCCAGGGGCCCCCATCCTCCTAAATCCGGCCCTGCTGAGAGCACACGCTGTAGCTGCACTCACGTAGAGACATGTAGTAGTAGATGTAAGAAGGCAGCAGACCAAGAAGTGATTTAAAGATGAAAATGTACCAGTGGAAGAGTCTGCGTGAGGTTAATGATGTCCAGTTAACCAGTGAATACAGGGTGCAGTGGTGGTACGATAATCACAGCCAGTTATGAATCTTAGTGCACCATGATAGACAACATCCAACATCTGCAGGGTGCTTGTAGGAGCATTTGTGTAGATAATGTCACTGTAATCAATGGAGGGAAGGAAAGTCACAGTTACAAGGTGTTTCCTAGCATTCAGAGTTAGACAGGATCTATTTCTGAAAAAGAAACCCAGTTTAACTTCCAATTTACCAAGTTTTCGTCATGGGGCTTAAAAGAGAGGTGCAAATCAACCAAGCTTCATCTTGGTTGATTTGCACCTGATTTTCATCTGCTTCATGGAATATCTTGCAAAAAGATCTGAAGCTCTCGAACTTGACTTCTCTGAATGGTTTTCAGAATCTGTTGGAGTCCTGGCAGAAACCAATGCAGATTTGTTCCTGTCTTTGATTTTATACATATACCTTATAATGTTTTGCTAGTTTTTTGATACTTTGTTAAAGGGAGGAATGTATGTATGTATGTATGTATATATATGTATATATATATATATATATATGTATATATATATATATATATATATATATGTATATATGTATATATGTATGTATATATGTATATATATATATGTATGTATATATGTATGTATATATATATGTATGTATATATATATATATATATTTTTTCTCTCTCTTTTGTTTTCTATTGTTTATTGTTTGTTTGTTTATTGTTTAAGGAAATTCTACCATTGCTGTTCATTGTTTTTTAGTTTTAGCAGGTCGCTTTCGTAAATGAGCCCATGAGGTTCAAAAGATTTACCTGACTAAATAAAGGTTGAATGAATGAAAAAAAAGATACCCAAGTATTTGTAAGAATAGACAAACTCAATAGGAACACCATTATGATAGGAGGAAGGACAGCTAGTACCAAATTTCTCTTTGAAAACAACATCCGTTTGGTTTTGTCAGCATTTAGCACCAGTTTGAGATGGAACAAATCTGACTGGATGATGTCAAAAGTAGACTGGAAAAGCTGGAAAACCTTAGCAACTGTTTTAGCTCGACAATAAACAACTGTGCCATCAGCATAGAAATGTAAGGATGCATCAGGAATGATCCGACTTACATTACTTATAGAATGTAACGAGATTGGGTCTCAAGACTGAACCTTGAATTACAACCTCAGTTATGTTAAATGATAAATGGACTGTACTTGTATAGCACCTTCCTATTTTATCAAGATACTCAAAGCACTTTAAAACACAATCTGTGCCTCATTTATCCATTCATACAGCACTCTACTAGATCTCTACAAAGCTAATTGGACAAATCATTCTAAAGAGACTAATCAGAGCTTTATCACATTCATGCAACGATGGGACACACATCAGAGGCAACGAGGGGTTCAGTGTCTTGCCCAGTGACACTTCGGCATGTGAATGCTGGTGGATTCGAACACCCAACTCTTGCATTGGAGGACGACTGCTCTAACCACTCTGCCACAGCTGCCCTGTTGGGGATACAACACTTCCAGCCTGATCAAGAAAGGTCATCAGAGACTCTACTTCCTCAGACGGCTGAGACGAGCTGGTCTGAGCAGCCCAGTCCTCACCTCCTTCTACAGGTGTGCAGTGGAGAGCATCCTGTGCTCCAGCATCAATGTGTGGCATGGAGGCTGCACAGCTGCAGAAAGAAAAGCTCTGCAGAGAGTGGTGAAGGCTGCACAGAAGATGTTGGAGTCAGTCTCCCCACCATCACAGACATTTACACCTCCAGATGCAGGAAGAGAGCCACCTGCATCATGAAGGACCACACTCACCCTGCACACACACATTTTGCCCTGCTCCCCTCAGGAAGGAGGTTGTGGAACATTACGTGTAGAACCACTAGACTGAGGAACAGCTTCTACCCTGAGGCTATTAAAACTCATGAACCCCAAACCAGGATTATCACTAAGAAAAAATAATTACCGGTACTGTACGGTAATTGATTGTAATTGATGGTGATCTGTGCTGCTGATTATCCATGCTGCTGATCTCATGCTGCTGTATTCATTCATATTCATCTGCTCACACATACTCATGTTCGGGCTGCTGTTGTTATGCCGTATTGTTTTACATTATTAGTTTTTATCATATATCTTAGATCCTTATTTACTGTTTCTTTTTATACTTTATAGTTTTGCTGTTGTTGGACGTAACTGGGACCCTGTGTGCATAATTTCATTCACCTCATGTACCACGTAGTGAAGTGACAATAAACCTACTAGAACTTGAACTTGTGGTACACCATTACTGACAATTAAATAACAGGAAGAAGTACCATTATGTTGAACACATTGCTTTTGGCCTGAGAGATAATCAGAAAACCAACCAATAGTGTGATCAGAGAAACCGATTTCTGAGAGCTTGTGACACATGATGTTATGATCCACAGTGTCAAAAGCTTTAGACAGGTCTAAGAAAAGTGCAGCACAATAATACTTAGCATCCAATACTTCAACAACATCATTCAGAACCTTCAGAGAAGCAGTTGTTGTGCTGTGTTTTTTCCTGAAACCAGATTGATGTGAAGGTAAGATGTTAAATGAGTCCAAATACTTGATTTGAGAGTTATCAGTTTTTTTTAGGACCTTAGCTAAAATACAGAGTTTAGAGATCGGTCAGTACAGGAAACCCTCGACCTACGTCACCCGCGACCTACGGCAACTCAGACTTACGATTTTATCATATTTAATAAAAATATGATTAAAAAAATTATTATTATTTTTTTTTGTGTGTTTAAATGTTATTAATTTCATGTGTATAGCACTTTGTTGCAGCTGTGGTTGTTTTAAATGGCTTTATAAATAAAGTATAATTATTAATATTTCGTTTTTAATTACAATTTGATCGTATTTACGCAACTTCCGGTCGTTTCCGGTCGCCATTTTACAATTGTCTACTGCGGTCAATGGAGCTCTAGACGCTCCTGTCAGCTGGCTTTAGAGGACCGTGTGTCCGTTCAGGGTTGCCTCATACGGATAAATTTGCTGGAAACACTCGGTCAACTCTGTGGACGTCTCAGGCCCGGAGGAGCAGCCGCCGATCGCCCCGTGATCGCTCCAACAACGCCGCCCGACATGCTAACGACAGCAGCTAACAGAGCAGCTAACACAGGCGAAGACACCGAGCCGACATGCCGCGGAGGGGCCATCTGCGGCCGGGAGCTCGCCGCAAATGTCCGCCTGGCAGTCGGGGGACACCGAGCTAACGCGGAGATACAAAGCCGACAGCCTTTTTGAATGAACTGACATGCTAACCATTGCTGCTAATGGCGGGGCCTAACCGTAGCTAACGCCGAGCTTGTTTTGGATGGAGGATTATCGCGGAGAAACGGCTTTCAGTACAGTAAGTTTTTTTTTTTCTGGCTCCAAATGTATGAAGTTAAGAAGCTAACAGTCATTCTTTTAAACAGTTTTGACCACGTGTGTGCGTGTGGAGCGTAAGGAAGCTGGGGGAGCTCGCACCCGAGCTGATGCTAAAAGACGAAGGCAGGCTTTGACCAGCTCAAAGTAAGACATTATATTTTTTATTTATTGTACAGTACTGTATTCATTTACTGTACAGTTCTGTGCATGTTCATGGCCTAGTATGTCTGCTTGTTCAGTCTCATGCCATTAAATATGTGTGCGGCGCTCCGTTAGCGGTATAGCCGCGACCTATGTCAGAAACGCGGACCTACGACAGGCAGGTGTTTTTGGTCCGCGAGGTACGACAACATCGACCTAAGTCACACACGTAGGTCCCAATCCCTGACGTAACTCGAGGGCTTCCTGTAGTTGTTCAGTATAGCGGGGTCTCCTTCCCTCAGTAAAGGCTGTTTTCTAAGTGTTTGGAACAGTGTTTTGGCTTATGGACAGACTAAAGATGTGACACTGGTTCTGCAATGATGTGAGCGGCCAGCCTTAAGAAGTAAAGATGGAGGTCATCAGGGCCTGCAGATTTTCTAGAATACAGAACGTTTAAAGTTTATTAACCTCACGGATAGAGAACAGTGAAAACAAGAAGGAGTGGTTTACTGAGGATTGACTTGTAGGAGAAATTTGATTTGTAGACGTTTGGCTTGAAGGAGAAGTAGATGGTTTTCCATTAGTAGAACATGGAACTAGAGGCAACAAAATGTCTGTTCAGGACTTCATGCTTATTTGACACAGGAACAGAGTCAACAAATAATTGTGGTAGCAGATCAGATGAATGGGAGCTGCCAGAAAGAGATTTGATAGTTTTCCAGAATCTTTTAGGGTCTTTTTTTTTCATTCAACCTTTATTTAAACAGATAAGTCACAATGAGCCTCGAAGACTCATTTACAAGTGAGATCTGTTGGACAGACAATAAAAGTGGTGAAAAATGACACATAGGGTTTGGAGACAAAAAAAATTCCTAACACATTTTTGACCTCTGTTTGAAGGTCAAAAATGTGGTAATGAAAAAAATCTTGCACACAAGCACATAATGACGCCGACATTACGCAGAGGGGGGGGGGGGACTCAAAGGCGGTGAGCAGCCAGCACGCAGAGGCACTGCAGAGTTCAGATAAAATCACTCAGTTCATATACAGTAGTTCCCTCTGGAGAGATCTGTGCACACTCGGGGGGGCTGCCGAGGACGGCCAGAGGCGAATCCAGAGTCCTGAAATGATGACAGAATGTTTATTCAGCTGGGCTCCTCTGAAAAGTACGTGGAATTCCTCAGTAACAGGTAGGGCTGGGCGATATATCGATATTTTTAAAATATCGATATTTTTTCTAAAGAGATATAAGACGAGACTATATCGTTTATATCGAGAATCTACCGTCTGTCTGTTTTCTCCCACTCGCCCCCCTCCTTCTCCTTCACTGAGCAGCACAGACCCAGCCCCTCCTTCCTGCAGGCTGCAGGAGGGCGGAGCCGCGGAGACTTTCAGCACAACAAGAAGTAAACACGGCAGATAGGAAGAGTCGCGACGCAGCTGCTGAGGGGAAAAACAATGTTTTTTTTTAGCTAGTTTGGATTTAAATTGTCAGATGAGGGCAGAAAAATATTTTTGTAGACGATGCTGAAAATAATCCCGACGAAGGCTCGGATCTACGAATCTTTTTCACCATTTAAACAGCGGAGTGGAGCATGGACCGTGAAACGACAGAACCGAGTTTTTTTTACAGCCTCCTGCTTCATTAAACAAACCACGGGTCTGAGCTCAGTCGTGCGCGCACTGCAGCGCTTTCATGAGAGGAGCAGAAGGAGGTGGAGACATTAATAAATCAGCAGCTCATCACATCACCAAGACACGGTCCTCAGCGGCTAACAAGATGGCTAACGCTTTAGCCGCCTTCTTCCACAGCTGAGACTGACCGTGTCTTTGGCGCTATATGATAAACTGCTGATTTAATAATGTCTCCGCCTCTCTGTTCACGTTTCTGAGTGGAGGCTGTCGTGTTTTTACACAAGGATTCAATGCGACACTTTGTAGAGCAACTTAGAGAATGTCTTCGTGAATCCGGAAACAGCCCCCTGACCCTTTCACAATAAAACCGGATACAGTATATCAAATATATTGTACCACAGGCTCACATTTACTGCAGTTCACAAACACTGACTAAAGTGAAAGCACCTTTCTATCTTATCAAGACACTCAAAGCTCTTTAAAACACAATCTGTGTCCTCATTTACCCATTCATACAGCACTCTACTAGAACTGTACAAAGAATAATCAGTACTTTATCACATTCATACACTGATGGGACACACATCAGAGGCAATGACACAGCTGCCCTCAGCTGAAGAGGACTATTATTTAATAGGTGTAAATAAATGTCTAAAAATAAAGTAATGTATGTAAATAGTTCATTTTTTAGACATTTATTTTGTAGTTACAGCTGTTTGTTAATAAATGTTGCTGTGTGACAACTGGGACAAAGCTTTGACTCAGAAATATATTTTTGTTATTCTTTTATGGAAAGAAAATTATATCGAGATATATATCGTATATCGCGATATATCACAACAATATCGAGATATGAATTTTTGTCCATATCGCCCAGCCCTAGTAGCAGGTTTGGGAGGGGGAGAGCGTCAGGTTTACAAAACTTTTCCAGGCGTGTTGAGATAAGACGGCCTGTCAAGGCCAGTCGGGGAGCCGAAATAATTTCAGATAAACACGATTGTTTTGGGGACAGGCAAAACTTTAATGACATCTACCTTCAGTCTGTGTCGGTCCAATCGCTTCCAAAATGTCCAAATTAAAAATGACCGTACCAATGGAACGTGCCTCAGAAAATCCCTGAGATCTAATCCATCCAGCCAAAAGTCTGGGTTTTCGAGACATGAACCAAGCCATCATGTAAGACAGGCAGCCTGACCAGGTCCAGATTTGCTGCCAACGACTTCCTTGTTTGTTGATAGAGCAAGAACCAGCTGAAGTATGATTCGGAAGATTTTGTAGGAGAGGCTCTCAGACAGTTTCACAGACAAGACAAAGCAAAAGCAAAGCGGAGACCGAGAGGAGACGTCCGCCCTTGAGAAGAGCAAGTGTTGAATTTAGTTCTTTGGTGGTCTGAAATAAATAATAATTACATTTTGCAGCTTTAATGGAAGCTGTACTTTTATTCCATTGCTTACGAGATAACAACCAATCAGTGTCTGAACCAGAAAGTCTCTCGCAGTTGCCCAAAGCTGATCCCTCCTGCAGGAGGTCAGCTAGTTCAGGAGTAAACCAGGGGCTGTCTCGACATTTTATTATGAACTAGCTAAAAGAAGCATGTTTATTTACAAAGTGAAAGAAACTTTAGTAAAAATAGTTCCAAGGTTCACATCTTGAAAACTACAGTAATGAAAAATATTTAACGTCACGGAGATTCAAATTAAATGCATTTTAACTGCCATTTAAGGCCTTAAATTTAGCTAAATCTTTATTTTATTTGCAACACTTTATTGAATTTTTTTGTTTTTCACACAGGTATACATCCACCGTTTCAACATTTTTCCTTACATCCTTCCCGTCTTCAACAAAATATTTATCAAACATACTGTATCTGTATTGAAACTTTTTATCCTTTCTTACCCCAACACTTGTAATACTTGGGATTTACTATTTGCTCTTCCCTCTTCGCGTATCCTAATTTTCTTCTCTTCTCATTTAAATATACCTGCAATTGAACTATTTACACTCTGTACCCATGTGGGTTCCTCTTGTCCCCCGGTTTTATTCAATAAAATCAGACCTCAACGGTGAAACATATTCCAAACAGTTTTTCTAGTAGTTCTTAAATTTGCCCGATTCTAATCTGATGGAAAAAGTCAGCCTTTCCATCATATAAATATTGTGCATTACGTCAACCCAATCTTCCCTTTAGGCTCCTCTGCCTTCATCCACTTTCTAGTAATGGCTTTTTTGCTAGCCGACGTCATGACCCCAAACATATATTTATCCGCTGATCTTGACAACCTTTCCATCCCTCTTCCCATGTATAAAGCATCAAATGTGAATGGCATGCTCGTCTCCAGAACTACATCAATGCCTTTCTTTACCTCCTGCCAGTATCAAAGTCAAGTCAAAGTCAACTTTATTGTCAAAACTGCAATATGTACAGGACATACACAGGATTGAAATTGCATTTCTCTCTGTCCCTCGGTGCAACAGTAAACATTTAAACACTAAAACACTAAAACATTTAATAAACATAAGCATAAAATGAAATAATAAAAGTGTAATACTGTCCTGAGTTTTTGCATAGTAGTTTTTGCATAGTAGTAGTATGAAAGTATGAAAAGTTACACCAACACTAAAACACTAAACATTTAATAAACATAAGCATAAAATGAAATAACAAAAGTGTAATACTGTCCTGAGTTTTTTGCATAGTAGTATAAAAGTGTAAAAAGTATATCTATAAAATAAAATGAAAGTTCTGGCATTGACATTTGTAATAGAGTGACAAAGCAGCATATGAAGTTTATGTACACAGTATATGTATGAGGTAGTTGATATTGGTATAGAGGTAAAGTGGCATATGCAATAAGGCTAGTAAAAAATATATATATATCAGCAGTAGTGTAGATATAAAAAGTAGTGTAAATGTAAACAGTAGTAATAAATGTAAACAGTAGTATTGAATGAAAACAGTAGTAATAAATGTAAACAGTGAATGTAAACAGTAGTATGACTATAGGCAGTAATGTAATACAAACATTAGTGCAAATATAAGAAGTAGTGCAAACTGAATGAGCACATGACCGTGAGTTGAGTGAATAACCCGTTTTGATGACACAGAGTCCAGTGTTAAAATCTTTGTGTTGTGTGGTAATGTGTGAAAGTTTTTTGTGATTAAGGCAGTACAAGTGGGAGGGAGGGCAGAGCAGGCAGAGAGTTTAGCATCCTGACTGCCTGATGAACAGAGCTGTCATTTAGTCTGCTGGTTCGAGCCTGGAGACTCCTCAGTCTCCTCCCTGAAGGCAACAGGTTGAAGCAGCTGTGTAGTGGGTGTGTGGGATCACCTGCCATGCAGAGGGCTTTCCGAGTGAGGCGGTTGCTGTGTAAGTCCTGCAGTGAGGGGAGGGAGGTATGGTCCAATATGTGGGCAGTCCCAAAACCCATGAAAGTGATCTGCTCTTTCTTCTCCGCATCCCCTCCAGCATCTTGTATCTTGGTATTTTCTTTGTGTTGGTGTAATAAAATATCTCACAGTATTCTTCCAGCTAAACGCTCTCCATGAGATGGAACAAGTTATTTTCCACTGTTGCCCACATATTTCCTCCCAAGTCTCCTCGGAGATCCTCCAGCTAGCCTCTTTTTCCCATTTCTCTTTTATATATGCAGTATTATTCCCTTTCAAATTTTCTAATTTTGTGTATATTTTAGAGATTAATTTTTTCCCCGCGTTTGATTCCTTTGCTAATATAAACATCTTGATTATCCCCAATTCCAACTCATCCATTTTTATCTTTTTTTTAGTTCCTCTACATAATTCCTCAGTTGTAGATATCTGAAGAAGTCCTTATTTTTTAGTCCATAATTGCTCTTTATATCCTCAAAACTTCGTATAGTATTTTTCTTTATTAGCTCCCAAAATATCTTCAGCCCCTTTTCCCATTTGCTAAACTGTTTGTCCATTACACTAGGTTTAAAATCTGATTCAGTGACATCTGCCTCTGTGTGCTTTAAACAGAATAGAGACCCCACTGCCTCAAGTTCTGTCTAAGTATTAGTGAAGAAGAGCACAGTTTTCTCCTCACAAAGTTAAAAGTTGTTTCTTTTCTTCGGTCAGCAACTCAGATCCTACCTTCAACTTTGAGGTTCATGCCACCAAACACCAGAGGACCGATGAACTGGGCCTTCATCTCCCCCTCCAAGTAGACAAAGATCGTGGGCAGGTTTCGGTCAGGGTAGTTGGGGATGCAGGTGGTGGAGATGGACTTCAGGAACTTGGTCTGAGGGAACTTCCCAGCCAGTGTGCTCAAGTGCTGGTTGATGAGGGTACACAGAGGGATGCTGACATGGGAGATGAGCAGAAAACAGAACTTTTGTTGTTGTTGTTGTTGTTGTTGACTACATTAACAAAACATGTTTTTACATAAACAGCTTTTTTTCTTGTCTTTTTGCAGCTCAAACACATTATTTAACAGATGTCCCAGATTTCATGTCTAGAAAAGGGTGCAGGAGAACAATTTAGGTGATTTTAACTAAGACACAATCAAACTAACTTAATGCAGACAGGTTTAAACACTTAACACACCCCTGCTTGTAGAGATGCAGCACCACCCAGATGCCCTCTCCAGCCTTGTTGACTTCCTTGACGTAGTCCTGACCGGAAATTTCCCCCACCTCCCCGAACACGTTCTTCATCTGCGTTGCTTTCCACTCTGCCAGTCGCTTCAGTCTGGAAGGAGGTGCAGATCACGTCAGCACAAAGCTGTCATAGGAAAACTACTGTACGCGTATAAATAACTTAAAGTTCAAAGGGTCGATGTTTGATTTCCTGAGTTCAATAATGTTAAAAATAAATAAATAAATAAAATCTGGCATCAGAACAGTTAGGAGACTTCTGAATGAAAACGAAAGACAAAGGAAAGATATAAATAAACTATGGAAAAGCAGGACAAACCCAAGTTATAATAAAACTGTTTCCCTCTGAACCTGCGTTATCTCCACTTACTTGTACATCTCAATGGCAGCCTCATCATCCTCACCAAACTCATCTTCATTCTCCTCAAGTTCCTCCAGTGTCATGCTTTCATAGGTCTTAACTGCACAGAGACAAACATTAGCAACTAGTTACGTGTTCTGCAAACAATTAACAATTATCTGCTGGAACAGGGTTTGAACCAGGGCTCTGCAACCTTTACAATTAAAAGAGCCATTTTACGCCTTCGTTCATTTAATTAAAAGTGTTCAGAGCCGCAACATGCTACAACTGTGCTTATCAACTGGTGGCCCATGGGCCACTTTAAGTTTGTTGGAAGGGGCTTTTGTGACCACTAGGGGTGACATTATAAAAATAAAATAACTAATAATTTATATTTTTACAATTTAAGACAAATGAAAAACCAGATTATTTTAAAGAGGTTTGTTAATTAATCAAAACTATGAACTATACAAACCTAGGTATTTTTTTTATTGTGGAAAAATGAATTAAGTATAGAAATAAACATAAAGTTAAAGTTTTACTCCTTGTACTTGTTCCAATATCCACATAATTGCAAATGAAATTGCATAAAAACTGCTAAAACTAGTCGTTTTTTGTTGTTTGTACAACAACCAATTCAGTTTTGGTCAAAGCTTTAAAGAGCCGCTGCAGAGGGACCAAAGAGCCACATGTGGCTCCAGAGCCGCAGGTTGCAGACCCCTGGTTTAAATGAACACATCTATCAAACATGATTTGAATAATGTACAAATATTTCATTAGTATATAAACAATAAAATGGCTAGATTAGAGTAATAGAATAATACAAGAATATTTCAATTTGTAAAAAATAAAAAGTCATCTCTTACCGACTGACTGTTGCTGGAGGGCCTCTTCCTCCTCTTCATCATCTTTAGGAATCTCTTTAGGAGGAAGGATGCCTTTCTTCCTCAGGATATCGTTCCACTCGGTGTCTTCATTTGGGTTCTTCGGATAAAACAAATCATACATTTAATTACTGAATATTTGGCGTTCCATTACTCTATATGTGATGTGTTTTTTAAAAATGCTAATAACAGAAATGTAATGCAACTGTAAAATCAGTGATTTGATACTGATTGTTAAATTATTGTTTCTCTTTTCAGTTTTCTAAAGACTTTAGCAGATCTGTGTAGTTGTCAATGTGCTCATTTGACGAGGCCAAAACTAGCTAAACTTAATTTGTTTTCATCCAGAACTCTTTCCAGAGCCCGCTGACGGCTGTGGAGAGAGCTAATGTTCCCTGAACTAACAAGAACCTGGCGTTATCCTCCGTGAAGGATCCTGGCATCATGACAGGTCCTGGAAATCTGAATTTTGTATTTTTGCAACTAAAAAGATTGGTAGTTAGGAGATTTATAATTTGAGAATAAAAAAACACTTGTTTTCATACCATATTTTGAAAAGTTGTAATAAAATAACCCAGAATGGCCTATTTTAGAATAAACACGATTTTAATCCAGAATACCTTCAGAAATAAAATTAAAAAGGATGACGTACATTAATTTTAAGGCAAAACCAGACTGCAACCTCCAATATCCAATAAGGGCCATATATAAAACATGAAGTTCTTTATACAAGTAGATGTACCTTCAAAATATTTTCCATCCAAATACTGTACGTGACAGTGTGAAGGATTTGTGAGCTGTAGTTGACTTCACATGGAATGGCTCTTCAGAGAGATGGTCCTCAGTTATACAACTACATGAGAAGTTTAACTTAGGCATCATAACTTCTCACTACTGTAGTAAAAATACTGAAGGAACTCTGGAAGTCTCAGAATAAATAAATAAAACTCCTTGGACATGAACTAAAAACCAGAAAATACTAAAATGACATTCTTATGTCAATGAGGTTGTCATATTAGATGATAGTTAAAACTTCACTGAAATTTCAGTTAAAAAAAATCAAACTGTTGCTTAAATAGTAAACTAACTTCCACATCATGTGCAATCAGAAAGTTAGTGGAGGTTCTTGACATATGTTTATGTTTATGTTTATTAAGTTTGTTCATTTTTTTACAAAAGAAACACAATACAAGACAATCCCATTAATGATACGTACACAATGTAAAAAAATGAAAGGTAGCAGAAAGAAGAATAAATCTTATTATATCTGCCCCTTTTTTCAAACAATCAGATTAAACAATAATAATATTTCACCAGTAGTACAAAATGACTAACTCTTTCTAATTTTCTAATACTAATACATAACTAATAATCGATACAAAACACATTAATAATATTTCACCAGTAGTACAAAATGACTAACTCTTTCTAATTTTCTAATACTAATACATAACTAAAAATTGATACAAAACACATTAATAATCTTCCACCAGTAGTACAAAATGACTAACTCTTTCTAATTTTCTAATACTAATACATAACTAATAAATAATACAATACACATTATGCTAATTCATATATATTTTTTCAACAAATTCCTTTTGATCATTTTCTTAAATGTAAACAGTGACTTGGCATTTTTAACTACATTCTCCAAGCCATTCCATAATCTAATTCCCTGGATTGAGGTAGAACGTCCCTTCAAACTTGTTCTGAATTGTGGTTTTACAAACATCTCTGTCCCCTTAAGATTATAACAACTTTGTCTTTTAACAAAGTGCATTTGGATATTTTACATATCAAATCACTGGACTTTTATTTATTTATTTATTTCATTTTTGTAGGAAACGTGGCTATAGTTCTGTTCAAACTCTTAACAGCAGTATATTATTCAGAGAAATAAACATTTACAAAATAATTGCTATTTCAGAGCCCATGATGTTACACTCGCTTAATGTCAAAAGTCCATTTAAATGTGAAAATAAACACAACTGTACTATTTGTCGACGTATTATCGCCTCATCCATCAACAAACAGTAAATTAAATAGTTACAAATATACAACGAAGCTGAACCTACCTGCATTTTGACAAATAAAGAAGTTCTGTCAAATCACACCTCAGCTGCTCATCCCCGACACGGAAACAGAAGGAACTCTTCTCTGGTGGTTCCGGCAGGAACTAAGAACTGTAGGCTGTCATTTTAGCTCTTCAAGGACTATATTAAAATAATTTTATATAAATATTTTCCCACTATATTTTAGAACGTTATTGTTTAGAAGGAGGTGGTAGAAAATCAGTATCTATTGACGTAAAATAGTAGGAACCGTTACCAAATGGGACGACAATAATAAAAGTGACACCGACTTCCTTCGAGGCTCAACATGACCATATAAGGAGTTGGAGTGCAGCACGCCTGTTGTATCAGCTGAGAGCGAAACCAAGCTGCTCTCATGAACAGCGTTTGTTCGATCTGTTCAACCTCAAACATGAAACACACGGGAACAAATAGATTATAAAATTTACATATTCATTTGTCTAAAAGTGTGGAAGTAGGACACGAAGCAGGCGCGTTGTTAAGAATTTCAAACACTGGGGACAAATGTTTCATTTAGGGGCAGATATAATAAGATTTCATCTTCTTTCTGCTCCCTTCATTTTATCCTACTTGTAATCTTGTATCTGATGAAACTGTCTTGTATTGTTCTTTTAAAATGAATGAATAAACATCAAATCAATCAGATCAAATGTTTCATTTGAAAGTTTCATTTAAAGTTATTAAAAGGATTACACACATCTGCACCAGTTTTTCTTTTAGAGGTGCATGTGTTCATGCATATTTATTATTTATTTATATAACATTATTATAATAATAAATAAATAAATAATACATGCAGTGTCAGTGTTCGTGGGCATGAATATACAGTATATTAACTTGTGTTATTTTATTATTTTTCTAAAAGGGATTGTAGTCTGTAAATTTAACTCTTTTTTTTAACTCAGGGACGGCACAGCAACAATGTTCATGAACTTTGTTTGAGGACAATTTAAAAAAAAAAATTTTTATGAAACCATTCAGACAACATGTGGTTTGTATTCAATTTGTGACTGACTTTAGCGGCGCCAGCAAAATTATTTTAAGCTAAACTTGGTTGCTAAGTTAGATGCCACTTTTTCTTTTAAATTGACCAAATAATATGTCAGAGTTCTGGTCCACTTGTGTAAGAAAAGTGACTTTTAGGCTTAGACAAACAGTGAAAACCTTCATTTTTCTGACCCTTCCTGTCCAGATTTTATTACAACCTCAGTGTTCAACATGTTCTGCATGTCCTCAGCTCCTGTCTTCTTGCATATCTATCTAAAATAATGCAGATAATGATATTTGTTGTCATTTACTTATTCACATGAGAGCAATTTTCTTTAAATGGGGTTCATTCATGTTCCATACACTTTCTTATCAGTTTCTTTACACAGTACATTTGAAATTATAACAGAGTTTACTTTATCATTCATTTGAGAAATGATCTGTTAATGTCTTCTTCTTCTTCTTCTTCTTTCGGCTTTTCCCTTTTCAGGGGTCGCCACAGCGAGTCATCCTCCTCCACCTCACTCTGTCCTCTGCATCCTCTGTCCTCACTCCAACTACCTCCATGTCCTCTCTAACTGCATCCATATATCTCCTCTTTGGTCTCCCTCTTTGTCTTTTTCCTGGCAGCTGCATTTCTAACATCCTTCTACCAATATACCCACTGTCCCTCCTCTGGACATGTCCAAACCATCTCAGTCTGGCCTCCCTAACTTTATCTCCCAGTTGTTCAACATGTGCTGTACCTCTGATGATCTCATTCCTGATCTTATCCATCCTTGTCACTCCTAAGGAGAACCTCAGCATCTTCATTTCTGCCACTTCCAGTTCTTTCTCCTGTCTTTTTGTCAATGCCACTGTCTCCAGACCATACAACATAGCTGGTCTCACCACTGTCTTGTAAACTTTTCCTTTGACCTTTGCTGACACCTTTTTGTCACAAATCACTCCTGAAACTTTTCTCCATCCACTCCATCCTGCCTGGACTCTCTTTTTCACCTCTTTACCACATTCCCCATTTTCCTGTACAGTGGACCCCAAGTACTTGAAGTCCTGCACCTTTGTGACCTCTGCTCCTTGTAGCCTCACTGTTCCACTGGCCTCCCTCTCATTCACACACATGTACTCTGTCTTACTACGACTGACTTTCATTCCTCTTCTTTCAAGAGCATACCTCCACCTCTCCAAGTTCTCTTCCACTTGTTCCCTGTTCTCACCACAGATCACAATGTCATCTGCAAACATCATAGTCCATGGGGATTCCTGCCTGACCTCATCTGTTAGTCGGTCCATCACCAGAGCAAACAAGAAGGGGCTCAGAGCCGATCCTTGATGCAATCCCACCTCCACCTTGAAGGTATCTGTCACACCCACAGCACATCTCACCACTGTCCTGCTGTCCTCATACATGTCCTGTACCAGTCTAACATACTTTTCTGCCACTCCAGATTTCCTCATGCAATACCACACCTCTTCTCTTGGTACCCTGTCATATGCTTTTTCTAAATCCACAAACACACAATGGAGTTCTTTCTGACCCTCTCTGTACTTCTCTATCAACATCCTCAAAGCAAAGATGGCATCTGTGGTGCTCTTTCTTGGCATGAAACCATACTGCTGCTCACAGATAGTTACATCTTGTCTAAGTCTTGCTTCCACAACTCTCTCCCAGATCTTCATTGTGTGGCTCATCAACTTAATTCCCCTGTAGTTGCTACAACTCTGTACATCACCCTTGTTCTTAAAAATGGGAACCAGCACACTTCTTCTCCATTCCTCAGGCATTTTCTCACCCTCAAATATTCCATTAAATATTTGAGTCAAAAACCTCACTGCCATCTCTCCGAGACATTTCCAAACCTCCACTGGTATGTCATCAGGTCCTACTGCCTTCCCCTTCTTCATTCTTTTCAGAGCTTTCCGGACTTCACCCTCACTAATCTTTCCCACTTCCTGGTCCACCGTTTCTATTACCTCCACTCTTCTTTCTCTTTCATTCTCTTCATTCATTAGCTCCTCAAAGTAATCCTTCCATCTTCCCATCACACTCTCCTCACTTGTTAGAACATTCCCATTCCCATCTTTAATAAGCCTAACCTGCTGCACATCCTTTCCAGCCTGATCCCTCTGTCTTGCCAATCGGTACAAGTCCTTCTCGCCCTCTTTAGTGTCCAGTCTCCCATATAACTCATTGTACGCCCTCTGCTTTGCCTTAGCTACTTCCCTCTTTGCTCTATGTCCCATCTCCTTATATTCCTGTCTCCTCTCTTCAGTCCTCTCACTGTCATATTTCTTCTTGGCTAATCTCTTTCTTTGAATGGCATCCTGCACTTCACTATTCCACCACCAGGTTTCCTTATCATCCATTCTCTGTCCAGATGACACACCAAGTACCTTCCTACCTGTCTCTCTAATTACTGTTGCTGTAGTAGCCCAGTCACTTGGAAGCTCTTTCTTACCACCCAGAGCCTTTAACAGCTCGTCTCTGAATTTCTCACAACATTCTTCCTTCTTTAGCTTCCACCATTTGGTCTTCTTCTCTGATTTTACTCTTTTTCTCTTCTTCGCAACAACAGTCATTCTACACACAACCATCCGATGCTGTCTGGCCACACTCTCCCCTGCCACAACCTTACAGTCTCCAATCTCCTTCAGGTTTCCTCTTCTACACAGAATGTAGTCGATCTGCGTACTCCTTCCTCCACTCTTATAGGTCACTCTATGTTCCTCCCTCTTTTGGAAATAGGTATTGACTATAGCCATTTCCATTCTCTTGGCAAAATCCACCACCATCTGTCCTTCCTGGTTTCTTTCCTTGAATGATCTGTTAATGTGGAATATAGAAAATAGAAACACAGAAACAGTGTTTTTGAACCAATAAACTATTGCATTTTTGTATTTTAGAGTGAGCTTAAATGCTTATAAAATATTTACTTAATTGAAATATTTTGTCTGTTTATAAGATTCAGGACATTAAAAAAACATTTGAGACCGCAGCCCTAAATGTGCAGGCCGATCATCACCTGCCGCATCATGTACATCTGTTTATGATGCAACTTTGACACCATCATCCCAGTTCCTAAAAGCTCTGCAGAGAGTGGTGAAGGCTGCACAGAAGATGCCATATTGTTTTACATTATTAGTGTTAGTGTACATCTTAGATCCTTATTTACTGTTTCTTTTTATACTTTAAATTGAGCTATTTGTAATGGTGTAACTCAATAACTGTTGCATCATTAAGATGTTTATTACACAATAACAGTTTGTTTAGTCTAGACAAACCATGTACTGTATATGATTTTGTTCCATGCACCACTCGTGGTGGAAATGACAATAAAGTTGACTTGAACTTGAACTTTATAGATTTAAAAGCTTCTTTTTTTCAGACGCCCATTTGCAGTTGCATTTTTGATTAATGTATTTTTTCATGATCCTGTAATATCATGCATTATCAGCTCCTGAAAAAAGGTAAAGGTTCTCATGTGCAACATTTAGTTTAGGCTGAGCGGATCTCAGACATGTTTTTAAATTCACATCATGTTTTTAACAGTAATGATTAAAACCCACTGTGCTTTAATAAACAAACAGTTTACATTCAAACACATAAAGAGGAGGACAAATGCAACACTGAGCATAAATAAGTTGAACCTTTATGTTTTTTATTGAGGACTATTTACTGAGTTGCAGTTTGTCATTTGTGTCACCAGATGTCACTACATCCTACACACTGCACTGCTTCATATTGTAGATAGACTCAATAACTGTTGCATCATTAAGATGTTTATTACACAATAATAGTTTGTTTAATGTATAGACAAACTGTAAATTAACTGTTGTGATTAAAAACCTAAAAAACCTGAACTTTCAGATGGTGCCGACATGTGCGTTCCTGTGTCAAATGAACAAACGTGGAGTTGTAGATATCCTGATGCATGCTCAATAATCCAGGTAGAAAAATAAATAAAAAAAGTTAATTCTGGTCCTCTAGACATTCAAAACAAATAAAAACTACAAAAAATTGTAGAAACGTTTCGACTTTCCTCCAAAACACGTCTTGAGTCTGAAGTGCTGTATTCAGCTCAGTTCACTCCAACCTCTTCAACTTTGCTCTAATTTTCAGCAGCATGAATCTTTGCACAGGTAATGTCCATGTGTGAATTCATGGTTTCCTAGAGGTTTTAGTTTTCTACCTCTTATTTACAAAGAAGTTATACTCTCTAAAATGCAATAAATAAAGGCAAAGTAAAATAAATATTCTCATCTCTCTGTTCCATACTAATTTCTGTGATGCATTTATCTGCTGTAACACTTCTGATGGAATACAAATGTATAAGCTTTATTTTGATACGAAAATGAATTTGGTACTTTTTCTGCTATTTTTGCCTTTTCTGCTATTTTTTCTAATTTCCACCTTTTAGTGTTGTCAGATAATTTCAAAATTTTGCTCCTTTCAGCTACATTTTTTAACTTTTTTTTTAACCATTTCAACTTCTATTTAGTAGCTTTTTCTGCTCATTTCAGTTTCATTTTTTGATGATTTTTAATTTTTTGTAACTGATTCAGCCTCTTTTTGTCTACCGTATTTTCCGCCGTACACGTCACACCACACTATACGTCGCATCAGTCCAAATATGTCCAAAAAAGTGGAAAAAACTTAAATATGTTGTTTCCTATTGTGCGTCACCACTGATGCGTCGCGTTTTAACGCGCCGTGTTTGTTACGCGTCACTGCTGACAACCCGGAAATGTGGGCCAAACCCGGAAATGTGGAGCAAATCTGGAAATGTGGGCCGGTCACATTGTGTCAAAAATCGATGGGCTGCCAAATGGTGGCCGCGGGAGTGTGTACGGGATGACCTTAACAAGAATTTAACAAGATTAACACTTAAAAACAATAATTTGTTTGCTTGAAATTATAGTAAATTTGTGTTTTAGCCTACCTTTTGCTTAATAAATGAACTTTGATGGTCAAATCAGCTGTATTTTAAAACCCGATTTGTGGATTAACACCTAAAAAACATTATTTGTTTGCTCGAAATGATAGTAAAGGTGTGTCTCAATTGAACTATTCCTTAAAAAAATGCACTTTCATCAGTTGAATTTCAATAATAGTTTGGCTGCTTCGGTGCTCTGGGAGTGAGCAGAGGGAGGAAATCAGGAAGGAGGAACGCTGAACATTTCTTCAAAGTTTAAGAAGAAAAGCACCTACAACAATTATTTGTTTGCTTGAAATTATAGCAATGGTGTGTCTCAGCCTAAAATTTTATTAATAAATGCACTTTAATGGTCAAATTAGTTGCATTTTGCCAGGCGGTGCAGCTGGTTTAACTTGGTCCAAGCAGCAAGTATAC
>JBBPBX010003482.1:47983-82211 GCA_038048925.1 Garcialebias charrua
TAAAAAAATAAATAGCCGGGGCCGAGCTGGCGAGGGTCTGGCTGCCCGAGGGTATGCGTGGGCAATACCGTCTTTTCATGGGCTGGGCAGCAGCCTTGTTCACGGACTGGGCAACAATAGCCCCTTTTCTTGGACCGGGCAACGACAGCCGCTTTTCTTGGACCGAGCAACGACAGCCTCTTTTCTCGGACCGGGCAACGACAGCCTCTTTTCTCGGACTGGGCAACGACAGCCTCTTTTCTCGGACTGGGCAACGACAGCCTCTTTTCTCGGACTGGGCAACGACAGCCTCTTTTCTCGGACTGGGCAACGACAGCCTCTTTTCTCGGACTGGGCAACAACAGCCTCTTTTCTCGGACTGGGCTTCGACAGCTTCTTTTCTCGGACTGGGCAACGATAGCCTCGTGTCTCGGACTGGGCAACGACGGCCTCTTTTCACGGACTGGGCAACGACGGCCTCTTTTCACGGACTGGGCAACGACAGCCTCTTTTCACGGACTGGGCAACGACAGCCTCTTTTCTTGGACTGGGCAACCACGGCCTCTTTTCTTACTGGGCAACGACGGCCTCTTTTCTTGGACTGGGCAACGACAGCCTCTTTTCTTGGACTGGGCAACGACGGCTTCTTTTCTTGGACTGGGCAACAACGGCCTCTTTTCTTGGACTGGGCAACGATGGCCTCTTTTCTTGGACTGGGCAACGACGGCCTCTTTTCTTGGACTGGGCAACAACAGCCTCTTTTCTTGGACTGGGCAACGACGGCCTCTTTTCTTGGACTGGGCAATGACAGCCTCTTTTCTTGGACTGGGCAACAGCCACATTCCCGGGAACAAGCCTCTTATGGGCAACCGAGAACGAGCGTGCATGAGCTCCAGCCCCTTTCCATGGAGAGAAGACAAAAGGGGGAAGTGATTCGGCTCAAGTTGCATGCATGCCGGACTGCTGAGAGCTTGAATGTCCGGCATGGGAAGATAGATTATGGATATCCTCCTCCCCCCAAACATAGCCAGGGGCGAGCCGGCGAGGGTCTGGCTGAAAGGTGAAAAGGAAGCTGTCATGCTCTGCGCCTGTCAGGCTCTGCGCCTGTCATGTTTTTTCTGTTTTTGCTCACTCCTCAGTTCCTGTCTCATAGCTAATCACTTTCACCTGTTGTCACCTGCCGCCTGCAGAGGTGCTCTGAGTTTACTCACTATCCCTCAGTATATAAAAGCCCTCTCATTCATCTGTTCCTTGCCGGGTCATAAATCAATACCAAATCCATATCCCTGATGTCTGGTGGAGCCACTACTCGTTTTTCCTCGTTTTGTAAGTGACTGCACCGTTCAGTCTTTTTGTTTTGTTTATTAAAGTGATTATTATTTTACATCTGTGTCTCTGAGTCCTGTTCGCCTGCATTCTGGGTCTGCGTCCTCCACCGGAACCGTATCGTGACAGTATGACCCGGCCATCACGAAATCGCAGGACCCGCAGGCGAAACAGCAAACCGGCTCAGCGTCTGACGGACGCGGCCCAAGGACAGGACGAGCCGACCGTGATTCACATGTATGGGGTTCGTGCAGAGACAGGCTGGGGGGACTACAGCTCGGACACGGAGATTCTCTCATCCCCGCTTCTGGTCGAGGAGGAAGAGCGGAGGAAGCTCGGATGCGGCCGCGCAACTCTTTGGCCGTCCTCCCCCTTTGTTGTTCCAACACTCGGTTCCATGTGGTCCGACTCGGACTCGGACGAGGACTTGGACCCTTATGGGTTTTGGATGGATCCGTTACCGGCTCTCAGTCCATGTCACCGCTGGTCTGAACGTGTGGACATTTCCGGGTTCCAGCCCCCCCCACCGTCAAACTCTCCACGCCGGCTGTCAGAAAAGCCGGGGAAATTTTCTTTGGGGGGGGCATGTGTCAGCCCATGCACTGACAGCGGTTCTGACAGGACTGAGGCGAGACTGGGGCAGAAGGAGGAGGCTGCGCGCCCATGCGCTCCTGTTGCTGGGAGCCTGGAAGTCTGCAGCTCCAGTGTTTTGTGGGAGAAATTAATCGCCGCCGAAGGAATCATTTCCTCATATACTGGAGCTGATAACAAAGACGACTCGCTGGGGGCGTGGCAACTGTTCGAGCAGGCTTGGGAGGAGAGCTGTGTGTTACGCTCACTGCTCGCTCGCGTTCAGCCTGGTCCACCTCCTAACTCACCTCCTGCTGATCACAACTCGTCTTCATCAAGTCCTCTTCTGAGCCGTCCCACAGCAGCTGAACGTCAGAACTCACAGACAGCTGCAGCTCCCACCCATCCACCCACAGCTGAATATCTGAGCCCAGTAGCAGCTTCTCAGCCTGATGCACCTCCCAGCTCAGGTCCAGCAGCACCTCCTGGACTGGTTTCCATGCCTGCACCACCTAGACTGGTCCCTCCTGTGCCAACACCTAGACTGGTCCCAGCACCCAGACTGGTTCCGGTCCCAGCACCCAGACTGGTTCCGGTCCCAGCACCCAGACTGGTTCCGGTCCCAGCACCCAGACTGGTCCTAGCACCCAGACTGGTTCCTGCATCGAAACTGGCTCCTGCACCAAGGCTGGGTCTTGCACCCGGTCCATCGGATGCAGTGTTTCTCTTTGTCTCCACAGATACTGGTCCAGAGGTGGTCCTAGGTCCTGAGGTCCTCACTCATCCATCTGGAGGCCTCACTTCACCGGGGGTCTTCGTCTCAGCAGAGGGTCCTCACGATGTCTCAGAGGGTCCCCACGACGAGGTCCCCCACGACGTCTCAGAGGGTCCCCACGACGAGGGTCTCAAGGATCCTGACGACGAGGGTCCTGAAGACGTCTCGCCGCTCGACGAGGGTCCTCACAAAGACGAGGGTCTCGAGGATCCTGACGACGAGGGTCCTGAAGACGTCTCACCGCTCGACAAGGGTCCTCACAAAGACGAGGTCCCCCACGATGTCTCAGAGGGTCCCCACGACGAGGTCCCCCACGACGTCTCAGAGGGTCCCCACGACGAGGGTCTCAAGGATCCTGACGACGAGGGTCCTGAAGACGTCTCGCCGCTCGACGAGGGTCCTCACAAAGACGAGGGTCTCGAGGATCCTGACGACGAGGGTCCTGAAGACGTCTCACCGCTCGACAAGGGTCCTCACAAAGACGAGGGTCTCAGAGGGTCCCCACGACGAGGTCCCCCACGACGTCTCAGAGGGTCCCCACGACGAGGGTCTCAAGGATCCTGACGACGAGGGTCCTGAAGACGTCTCGCCGCTCGACGAGGGTCCTCACAAAGACGAGGGTCTCGAGGATCCTGACGACGAGGGTCCTGAAGACGTCTCGCCGCTCGACGAGGGTCCTCACAAAGACGAGGGTCTCGAGGATCCTGACGACGAGGGTCCTGACGACGAGGGTCCTGAAGACGTCTCGCCGCTCGACGAGGGTCCTGAAGACGTCTCGCCGCTCGACGAGGGTCCTCACAAAGACGAGGGTCTCGAGGATCCTGACGACGAGGGTCCTGAAGACGTCTCGTCGCTCGACAAGGGTCCCGACAACGAGGGTCCCGACGACGAGGGTCCTGACGACGGGGGTCCCGACGACGGGGGTCCTGATGATGAGGGTCTCAACGAAGCGGACGTCTCGCCGTTCGACGTCCACGAGGGTCTCCACGACGAGGATCTCGGTGACGGGGGTCCCGACAACGCAGACGACGTCTCGCCGCTCGACATCCCTACGCTTGGGGTCGTCTCGGTGGTCAACGACTATCGTGGTTCTGCCATCGACGACTCGGGACCGGCCGACCAAGTCCCTACTGTCGGGGTCTTGGTTCCGGCCGACGAAGGTGTTCCGGCCGACGATGGTTTTCCGGCCGACGAAGGGTTTCCGGCCGACGAAGGGTTTCCGGCCGACGAAGGTGTTCCGGCCGACGAAGGTGTTCCGGCCGACGATGGTGTTCCGGCCGACGATGGTGTTCCGGCCGACGATGGTGTTCCGGCCGACGAAGGTGTTCCGGCCGACGAAGGTGTTCCGGCCGACGAAGGTGTTCCGGCCGACGAAGGTGTTCCGGCCGACGAAGGTGTTCCGGCCGACGAAGGTGTTCCGGCCGACGAAGGTGTTCCGGCCGACGAAGGTGTTCCGGCCGACGAAGGTGTTCCGGCCGACGAAGGTGTTCCGGCCGTTGCTGGGCGTTACTCCGGTCGCCCGCCTAACGCATCGCCGCTCGATGGACGACCTCCTGGACGTCCTCCTGAACTAGCTGATGGCGATGGGCGGCCTCCTGGTCAACCCCCGGATCTGGCTGATGGTGATGGGCGTCCTCCTGGGCGCCCCCCGGATCTGGCTGGTGGTGATGGGCGTCCTCCTGGGCGCCCCCCGGATCTGGCTGGTGTTGGCCCGCCGTCCTGCCAGTTGCCTCCCTCCGCCCGCCCTTGTTCTTTTGGGGGGTCCTTCTTGGGGGTGTCGGGTGCCACCCTTGAGGGGGGGGGTTTCTGTCATGCTCTGCGCCTGTCAGGCTCTGCGCCTGTCATGTTTTTTCTGTTTTTGCTCACTCCTCAGTTCCTGTCTCATAGCTAATCACTTTCACCTGTTGTCACCTGCCGCCTGCCAAGGTGCTCTGAGTTTACTCACTATCCCTCAGTATATAAAAGCCCTCTCATTCATCTGTTCCTTGCCGGGTCATAAATCAATACCAAATCCATATCCCTGATGTCTGGTGGAGCCACTACTCGTTTTTCCTCGTTTTGTAAGTGACTGCACCGTTCAGTCTTTTTGTTTTGTTTATTAAAGTGATTATGATTTTACATCTGTGTCTCTGAGTCCTGTTCGCCTGCATTCTGGGTCTACGTCCTCCACCGGAACCGTATCGTGACAGAAGCCCGTGAGAAGGGTTGCCAAAGGAATGAGAGATGGGAGTGTGCCCGCTCGAGCTGCCAGAGAGAGCCCGCATGGGCTGCCAGGAAGTGAGCCAGGGAATGGTCCTGCACAGGCTGCCACAGAGTGAACCCGCATGGGCTGCCAGAGAGAGCCCGCATGGGCTGCCAGAGGAGAGAGAAGGGAAAGTGAGCCTCGCACGGGCTGCCGGGAAATGAGCCTCGCATGGGCCGCCGGGAAATGAGCCTCGCATGGGCTGCCAAATGAGAGAGAGAGGGAAAGTGAGCCCCACATGGGCCGCCGGGGAGCGAGCGCGCATGGGCTATAACTTCTTCTGGGAATGGGCTACAACCATCTTTTGGGAATGAGCCTCGCATGGGCTGCCAGAGGAGAGAGAAGGGAAAGTGAGCCTCGCATGGACTGCCGGGAAATGAGCCTCGCATGGGCAGCCAGGAAATGAGCCACGCATGGGCTGCTGGGGAGTGAGCCTGGGAATGGTCCCACATAGGCTGCCACAGAGTGAGCCACGCATGGGCTGCCAGAGAGAGCCCGCATGGGCTACAGAGGAGAGAGAGTTAGTGACCCGCCAGAGTGAACCCGCATGGGCTGCCAGAGAGAAAGAAAAGCCCACTTGAGCTGCCAGAAAGGAAGAGGGAGGCGTCGTTCACAGCTGAAGGACTCCTCCACCAGTTAGCGATGCGAGAGCTTACCTAGAAACTGAGCAAGCGCCGAGCAGCGAGCATGGATGAGATGTCCGGGTGGACGCAGGAGGAGCAGGCCGCCAAGACCAGCGATCAGGCAGAAGGAAGGAAGCCTTGGGAGCACCCCGAACGCCTGCGGAGGGAGCTTGGCTACGCCCCTCGGGGGGAACGCAATGGCATGAATAGAAAACAGAGTCAGGAAGGAGCTCGACGGCAAGGGTAGGGAACAGACTCGGGAACGGACCCAGATGATAGAGTTCGCACGAAAGACAATGCCAGCCAGGAGGGATCGAATAAATGGGATTAACGGGAGGCCAACTAAGGAAGCAAAACGGGGTGAACGGGAAGCCAACTATGAAAGTAAAACAGGGTTAACGGGAGGCTAACTATGAAAGTAAAACGGGGTGAACGGGAGGCCAACTATGAAAGTAAAACGGGGTGAACGGGAGGCCAACTAAGAAAGCAACGGGGTGAACGGGAGAAGGAAGATCAGCGTTCGGACCCGTGAAGGGCCTTGGGGGTCCACCGACGAGGGCAGACGGAACGTGGGTGTGCGCCCCTACAGAAGCTGTACACGTGGAGAAAGGCACAATTAGGGTACGAGCAGACAGAACAGTTAAAATTGTTACAAATCGGCATGTCGTCGAAAGCCTCCATCCCCCGATCGCGGTGGTCCGTATGCAGGCCGCCAACAGAACCCCCAACAGAACGGGGCGCCGGCAGGGAGGGCAAAGGAGGCATGCTAAACGGGACCGAGGGGCAGAGGGAACTGCGATGGCCGACGGCAGAGCAGGAGTGGCAGGGGGCGGCGTGGGTCAGCATAACTAGGAGGTCAGAGTCCAGGACTGACCAGTAGAGACGCACCCCAGACCGGGACAGGACGGCAGCAGCCTTAGTGGAAAAGGCATTGTGGTAACGGAAGTACAGGGACCTGCCGTACGTAAGGCTGAGATCAACCACCAAGGCGAGGTAGGCGTCCAGCTCGACCCTACGCTCGGGGTAGACCGAGCAAAGAACATCCCTGAATACCCCAAAGGCCACCACAAACTCGCCGACGGACAGGTCCCTGGACAGACGGGGATCGGCGGAGCGGAAGACCGCATTGAACTCCGCGGAGGAGGCCACCTGATGATCGACCTGGGGGGAGGGGAGCAGCAGGGAAACCAGATTAACGTGCTGCCCCTGCAGGATTTTTGCACGGAGCCTCTGGGAAATTGAAGCATGGGCCGGCATGTACGGCTGACCTAAAGAGGGAGAGCATGAAGACAAACAATTAAGTCAGGACAGCACCAGGTAGCACACAGATTACAGCCACCTCGAACACCGACTGCACAGAACATCCACAGTGCAAGCATTACCAACGTGACACAATCTAAACAGGTCAAACGATGCCAGTGCGACAGAATGTAAACAGATTAAACTCACCAAAGTCACACAAACAGGTCAAATGACACCAGTGCGACAGAATTTAAACTTATTAAACTTACCAAAGTCACTCAAACAGGTCAAACAACGCCAGTGCGACAGAATTTAAACAGATTAAACAATACCAAAGTCACACACGGCAAAGGTTTGCATAAAACAAACCAGAAGAGATTAAGAAACAATGGCGGAACAACAGCGCCATCTGCCTGGCAGAGCTAACACAACGCAGTCGCAGTACCACCGCCTGCGCACCAGACGGCGCTGCAGAACGGGCGAAAATCAACGAAGAAGAGCCGACCTAGCATTAGCAGCATAGCTAAGGAGCGGCGCACGTCAGCGAACTGGCCATTTAGAGGCTATTTAGAGACAAAAACGAAGCGCACCAAGGCAAAGCAGACCGACTGAGGACAAAGAAACGATACATCTTACCCAGTGGAGGAGCGGGGCGGGCCTCGGCGAGATTGAACGCCACGGGACCAGGCAGGGGAGCTGACCGACCCAATGATGCAGGAGTAGAGGGCAGACGCTGAGCAGACAGAGCCGAGACAGACTGGACAAGCACGTTGAGCGAGGCGAGCACAGCCGAGGACAAATGATCATGGGCCCGCGGGGACCCAACCGAAGGTCGGCCAGGGAGCGGGGAGAGAGACGGAGTGGAGGCCAAGGCACGGGCGGGCGCGGCCGGCGCACCGAAGCGGCTCGTGGAGGGGACCGGGCCCGGAGCAGTGGCATCGGACGCTTGGTGGGAGGTGGAGACCGCTTCCTGGTACACTTCCCGGACACGGGTGTCAGCGGCGAAGGAGGCGAAGAGTCGCCGGAGGGAACTAGCTCGGCGAGGGACTCCAGCTGGGCAGAGGTGAGACCGGCCGCCGGGCAGATGCCCTTGGACTGCAGACACGTAGACCGCGAATCAGAAACGGGGCGCGAGGCGCGCCGAGAGCTCCGACGGGTGGGAGCAGGGGAAGAAGGACCAGCGGTGGTCGGGATGAGGCGCAGGAATCGTCATCAGACATGGCGAGGGCGAAAGTAGCGATTGAAGCTGCTACCACAAACAACAACACATGTCTCCAGGAGTACTCAGACACTGTATGTTCATACATCACCAAGTGCATTGATGATGTTACCAACCTCAAAACCATCACTGTTCGGGCTAATCAGAAGCCATGGCTGACAGCTGAGGTTCACAGACTCCTGAAAGCCAGGAATGCTGCCTTCAAAGCGGGAGATCAGGTGGGCCTGAAGGCAGCCAGAAAGAACCTGGATCGAGGCATCAGAGAGGCCAAGGAGCAGTATTCCAGGAAAATAGCTCACCGTTTCAAGGACAGCAAGGATACACGCAGTCTGTGGCAGGGAATACAGACCATCACAGACTACAAACCCCCCCCCCCAGACCTGTGACAGCTCAACCTCTACGCTGAATGAACTGAATGAGTTCTTTGCTCGGTTTGAGGCAAGTAACAGCACACCTGCACATAAATTCCCCCCCTCTCCTGATGGCCAGGTGCTGGCGCTGTCCTCAGACAGCGTAAGGCGATCATTCATCAAGATTAACGCCCGGAAGGCCTCTGGTCCTGACAACATACCTGGTCGTGTGCTGAAGGACTGTGCAGGGGAACTCGCAGCGGTCTTCACGGACATCTTTAACATCTCACTGAGCCAGGCCATCGTCCCCACCTGTTTCAAAGCCACCACCATCATCCCTGTCCCAAAGAAGGCAACGCCCGCATGCCTCAATGACTATCGCCCAGTAGCACTCACCCCCATCCTGATGAAGTGCTTTGAACGGCTAGTCATGAAAAGCATCACATCTGTCCTCCCTGCCTCCCTGGATCCCTTCCAATTTGCATACCGACCTAATCGCTCAACCGACGATGCCATCTCCTCTGCCCTCCACACAGCTCTCACACATCTGGACACGAAGGACTCTTATGTTAGAATGCTGTTCATCGACTTCAGCTCGGCATTCAACACCATCATCCCCCAACAGCTCATCCATAAACTGGACAGTCTGGGGCTGAACACCTCAATGTGTAACTGGCTGCTAGACTTCCTGACCGGGAGACCACAGACAGTACGGATCGGGAGTAACACATCTAGCACCATCACATTGAACACAGGGGCCCCACAAGGATGTGTGCTGAGCCCCCTTCTATTCACCCTGCTAACACACGACTGCACACCATCGTACAGCTCCAACCACTTCATCAAGTTTGCGGACGACACAACAGTGGTAGGTCTCATCAGCAACAACGATGAGACGGACTACAGGAACGAGGTGAGCCGCTTGGCCTTGTGGTGCGGACACAACAATCTCACTCTCAACGTGGAGAAGACAAAGGAGATTGTTGTGGACTTCAGGAAGAGGGATGCACAACATGCCCCTCTGACCATCAACAGCACCGCAGTGGAGAGAGTGGACAGCACCAAGTTCCTGGGAGTGCACGTCTCAAAGGACCTGTCCTGGAGCAGGAACACTGCAGCACTGGCCAAGAAGGCTCACCAGCGCCTCTACTTTCTCCGCAAGCTGAAAAGGGCTGGAGCTTCAACCCCCATCATGTGCACCTTCTACAGAGGTGCCATAGAAAGTGTCCTGACCAGCTGCATCACGGTGTGGTTTGGTGCATGTACTGCATCCTGCCGCAAGAGCCTCCAGCGCATCGTGAGAGCAGCTGAGAAGATCGTCGGCACCTCCTTGCCCTCACTGCAGGACTTACACAGCAAACGCCTCACTCGGAAAGCCCACTGCATGGCAGGTGATCCCACACACCCACTACACAGCCGCTTTAGACTGCTGCCATCAGGGAGGAGACTGAGGAGTCTCCAGGCTCGAACCAGCAGACTGAGAGACAGCTCTGTTCATCAGGCAGTCAGAATGCTAAACACTCTGCCTGCTCTGCCTCCCCTCCCATTTGAACTGCCTTAACACAAAAAACTTTCTCACACATTATCACTCAACACAAAGATTTTAACACTGGACTCTGTGTCATCAAACGGGTTATTCACTAAACTCTCGGTCATGTGCTCATTCAGTTTGCACTACTTCTCATATTTGCACTAATGTTTGTATTACATTACTGCCTATAGTCATACTACTGTTTACATTCACTGTTTACATTTATTAATACTGTTTACATTTATTACTACTGCTTTACATTTATTACTACTGTTTACATTTACACTACTTTTATCTACACTACTGCAGATACATATACAGCATTCTCTGACTAGCCTTATCTAAGGATGCCAAATGTGCCTTATGTGCCTTACTTCATATGCCACTTTGCCTATATACCAACATCAACTACCTCATACATATACTGTGTACATTAACTTATATGCTGCTGTGCCACTCTTTGCAAATGTCAATGCTAGAAACTTCAGTTTATTTTATAGATATACTTTTTATACTACTATGCAAAAACTCAGGACAGTATTACACTTTTATTATTTCATTTTATGCTTATGTTCATTGGGTGTTTGGTGTTTTAGGGGTGTTTGGTGTTTCAGTGTTGGTGTAAATTTTCATACTTTTATACTATTATGAAAAAACTCAGGACAGTGTTACACTTTTACTATTTTATGCTTATGTTTATTAAATGTTTTAGTGTTTAGTGTTTAGATGGTTACTGTTGCACCGAGGGACTGAGAGAAACGCAATTTCGGTCCTGTGTATGTCCTGTACATATTGCAGTTCTGACAATAAAGTTGACTTTGACTTTGACTTTTGAGAACGCGAAACGAGAACTAGACGAGCAGAACACGACCAGACTTGCAACGGGCAAACAGGAAGAGCTGAGGTAAGGGGCGCCTTTTATCCAGGTGGACAGCTGATTAGTGATTTGGGGCAGCTGTATCCAGGTGGACAGTTGATTAGTGATTCGATGCAGCTGTGAGTTCTACCATTGTTGAATTTGCGTCTTCGACTTCGTAACAATCATTGTTCCACATTTATTCTATTGTATTGAGGTTTGGGGAAAAGCGTGCAAAGCAATTACAAAGCCTGTTTTTATTTTACAACAGAAAGCTGTTGGGGCGGCCGTGGCACAGTGGTAATGGCAGTCGACCCCCGATCTGAAGGTTGGAGGTTCGAATCCCGCATCCGCCCACCATGTGTCGTTGTGTCCCTGGGCAAGACACTTAACCCCGAGTTGCTCCCGGTAGGTCTGGATGGCACCTTGCAAGGCAGGCTACCACTACCGGTGTATGAATGTGTGAATGAATGGGTGGATGGCTGGTATTGTAAAGCGCTTTGGGGCTCCTCACAGGGGGCTGGAAAGCACTATATAAATAAGCTCCATTTACCATGTAAGAGTAATCACCAGAAAACATTTCAGTCACCCATCAAACACCTTGTTTCTTCAGCTAAATTTATTGAAATTCCAGGAATTGGTAGAATATAGTATTTTATCAGTTATGTATAGGGCTCATAATAACACATTACCTTTAAATATCCAAAGAAATTTTATAAAAAGACAAAGTTATTACAATCTCAAAGGGACAGAGATATTCATCAAACCACAATTCAGAACCAGCTTAAAGGGACGGTCTACCTCAATTCAGGGAGTTCGATTGTGGAATGCTCTGGAGAGTGATGTTAAAAATGCAAAATCAATGTATACATTTAAGAAAAAGGTCAAAAAGGACTTGCTCAAAAACTATATATGATGTAACTTAGTGTGTTTGTGTATTACACTTATGTTGACTGATGATGTAGCTTAGTGTGTTTGTGTATTACAGTTAGAAAAATTAAGTAGAGTTATTCATTTTGTGATGTAGTTTGTGTATTACAGTTAGAAAAATTAAGTAGAATTATTCATTTTGTGATGTAGTTTGTGTATTACAGTTAGAAAAATTAAATAGAATTATTCATTTTGTGATGTAGTTTGTGTATTACAGTTAGAAAAATTAAGTAGAATTATTCATTTTCTGATGTAGTTTGTGTATTACAGTTAGAATGATGTAGTTTGTGTATTACAGTACACAGGGTGTTGAGATCTGTAGAGTGAGTGAGGTCAAGTTCTTGGGCGTTCTCATTGATGACAAACTAACTTGGAAAAAACATATAGATTCTGTAAAAATGAAAATATCTAAATCCATTGCTGTACTGTATAAGGTTAGGGATCTATTGAATGACAGAGCGTTGTATTTGTTGTATAACACAATCATTGTTCCACATTTAATTTATTGTATTGATGTTTGGGGAAAAGCATGTAAAACTATTACAAAACCTATTTTTATTTTACAGAAAAGAGCCGTAAGGATTATTGCAAGAAAACATTACTGTCATCCATCTAGTATATTATTTTTTCAGTTGAAATGACTGAAGTTCCAGTATTTAGTAGATTACCATATTTTAATGGTGATGTATAAAGCTCATAACAATGCACTACCCTCAAATATTCAGACACATTTTGTTAAAAGATCAAGCTGTTACAACCTAAAAGGAACTGATGTATTTGTAAAGACACAATACAGAACTAGTTTGAAGGGACGGTCTACCTCAGTCCAAGGAGTTGGATTGTGGAATGACTTGGAGGTTTTTTTTCTTTTTTTTTTTTCTTCTTTCGGCTTTATTCCCTGACGTTCGCCACAGCGAACTGGTCGCACGAAGATTTGGCAGTTGTTTTTACGCCGGATGCCCTTCCTGACACAACCACAGACCACCGAGCAACCACAGCCCTCTGTGTGGAGCAGAGAGCTGATATCTAGGGTTCCCGGGGGAGCAGATGGTGGGGGTTAAGGGCCTTGCTCAAGGGCCCAGAGTGGGGCAGATGAGGGTGGATACAAGTGTGACCGCTTCACTTATCCCACCCACATCTTTGATGTTGTCGGTACCGGGGCTTGAACCGGCGACCTTCCGATCACAAGCTCACCTTCTTAACCTTTGTGCCACCACTCCCCCTTTGTGCCACCACTCCCTGTGGAATGACTTGGAGTGTGATGTGAAAAAAGCAATGTCGATGTTTGTGTTTAAGAAAATGATAAAGAGTGAATTGTTGAAGAAATACGTATGAAGTAGTTCAATGTGTAATCTAAAAAAGCTAAGTCTGGTCCTCTGGACATTCAAAAAAGCAAAACAAAACAAAGCAAAAAAAAATTATTATTATTTATTTTATTTTTTTGGCTTTGTTTTGTTTTGCTTTTTTGAATTTCCAGAGGACCAGACTTAGCTTTTTTAGATTTTTCTACCTGGATTATTGAGCATGCATCAGGGTATTCAATGAGTAATATTTCGAAAATTGAAAATTGAGATGAGTTTTTTTTTTAATTACTTATATATAATGATTGTTTGAAATGATTATTTTGAAAAGGGGCAGATATAATAAGATATTTTCTTCTTTCTGCCGCCTTTCATTTTATATTTTCTTTTTTACAAGATACGTGTGTTTGTTTGTTATGTATTTATTTTTATAAAATGAATAAAATAAATGAAATGAAATAAATTAAATTAAATCATAACTGATGTTAATTCAGTCAGAATAAACCAATTTAAACATCATGTGACTGTTTTGGAAGGAAGTTATGAACATTTGAAATAAATGATCTGAATTTGATTTGCAGATGATGTGGTCCTACTGGCTTCATCAGATCGTGATCTACAGCTTTCGCTGGAGCGGTTTGCAGCCGAGTGTGATGCGGCCGGGATGAGGATCAGTTCCTCCAAGTCTGAGGCCATGGTCTTGAGCCGGAAAAGGGTAGCATGCCCTCTCCGGGTCGGGGATGAGGTCCTGCCCCAAGTGGAGGAGTTTAAGTATCTCGGGTCTTGTTCACGAATGAGGGAAAACTGGAGCATGAGATCGATAGGCGGATAGGTGCAGCATCCGCAGTGAAGCGGGCGCTGTACCGGTCTGTCGTGGTGAAGAGAGAGCTGAGTCAAAAGGCAAAGCTCTCAATTTACCGATCGATCTACGTTCCCACCCTCATCTATGGTCATGAGCTTTGGGTTGTGACCGAAAGAACAAGATCTCGGATACAAGCGGCTGAAATGAGTTTTCTCCGCAGGGTGTCTGGACTCTCCCTTAGAGATAGGGTGAGAAGCTCAGTCATCCGGGAGGGACTCGGAGTAGAGCCGCTGCTTCTCCACATCGAGAGGAGCCAGTTGAGGTGGCTCGGGCATCTGGTTAGGATGCCTCCTGGAGCGGGCGGCCCTGACTGTCATGAACCAAAAAAATAAATTATAGCTATTTTTTTGTCAATCGCGACGGCCGATTGGTTGATTTTCTTGAACGACATTGAGCTAATCCAATGAAATCTCTCAGCACTCTTTGGCGGGCGGCCCGACCAGACCAGCCCCTCCTCTTTAGACCAATCAATCAGTCATACACAGAGAGGAGAAGACAACATGGAGAGCAGCAAAAAGCGAAAAGGAGGCGCCGAAAAAAATAGGATTAAAAAGAGACAAGCCCTTCAGGCAGATGCTGCAAAATGTATAAAAATAACCCAGATGTTTGCTGGTGGCTGTGGAGCGCGGCCACCTCGCAGCAGCCACAGGTCCCGACAGCGGAGGTCTGCAGGTGCACCGAGAAATGGCGAGAGGGGCGCGGGAGACCCGCGGCAGATGCCGATGCGAGCGTGGGAAATACTCAACTTCAGGTAAGAAGTGATGAAAATACACATGACTCTGAGTCTAATACAGGGTGACCAGCTGGGCTGGGTGGGAGTCTGAGAGAAGGCGAATAAAATAAGGATAAGAATAAATAAGGCAGAGAATGCGCAGCACCGGGTCCTGCTCGCATTTACATATCTGCAGCATTCCCCCAACATTTACATATCTGCAGACAAACCCCATAAATCAAATCAAAACCCAAAATGCACCAACTTTCAGTCCAAACGCTCTTCTCAGATAAAAAGTTTGTTTGAAGCGGGATGAGGAAACGCCCACTCAATCCATCCAGGCGTCGGCGCGCCGAAATAAAAAGAAACAATCTCACCAGAGTCTCAAGGTCCTTTTAGCGTGCCTCCCCTGCAGTCCTGGGTAAAGGAAAAGTTACTGATCCACCGCGATCCCAACTCAAGGTGATACACAGTCCACAGGCAGTCCAGGGCAACGGCCTCACGCCAAATCCTTCTCAGCAGGTGCGCACTCCAAGGTGAGACAGAGAGAGGAAGCGCCGTCACTTCCTCCTCCTTTTAAGTCCACTTCCCACCGTCTCCAAAACGTATTATTACAAAACAAATTTACACAAACAAATAAACATGTTCAAACTTTCATTTGGAACACACTCGTTACCTTTCAGGAGACAACAATTAATAATAAATGGTCATATTGCAGCGTAGATAATATAATAAAATAAGGAAACAAATGGAAATAAATCTAACGCTTTATTAATCGATCAGTGACCATTACAAAGTGATGAAAATACACATGACTCTGAGTCGTGTATTTCTGAGGATGGTGTAGTAAGTTTAAGTTCATTAGACAAGTACATATACACCAACAAGACAATGTTTGTTATGTTATCTTAACACAAAACAGGAATATATGGCTGATGGAAAAATAAAGTTTCTTTATAGAATGGTTGTTTGAGATTTTTAATTTCTGTGTTCCTGTTGTTACAATACAGAGCCATCAGGCTCTCTGATGGTTCCTCCTTTTTGAGGCATGGTATGGTATGGTTTCCTATAAATACTGTATAACAAACACCATTATGTCATCTTAATAAACTATGATTTTATTCTAAGCACCTTGTTGGGTCAAGGGAAAACAGACATAAATACAAGCAATATCTAAGAGTGATTGCTGTTAGCACATCTTGCTCTGACTATAATCATTCTGACAGGGTGCCATGATAACATGGGTCATCATAGAATTACTGACTTAAATAAAAAAGTATCTTTTCATTACAGTTTGCAAGCACTGTTACAAGAAATTTGTTTCCATTCACGAGCGTCATTCTCTTTCCATCAATACCTGGTGGGCCACTCTGCTCAAAATGCCCGGGCCGATTTTTTGTCCCAGTCCAGCCCTGGTCCAGCCTTGGTAGATGAATTTGTTGCAAAGAAGATGCAGCGCTGCCATAAACACAAACACTGCATTTTAAAGATATTAAGGTAAGTACATACACAACACCTCAAGAGCACTGTATGAAGCTAGGGAGAAAATAACAATCTTAATTGTTGTTGTTTTTTACAAACCGGATTCCAAAAAAGTTGGGACACTAAACAAATTTTGAGTAAAAACTGAATGCAATGATGTGGTGGTGCCAACATATAATATTTTATTCAGAATAGAACGCAAATCACAGATCAAAAGTTTAAACTGAGAGAATGAATCATTTTAAGGGAAAAATATGTTGTTTCAAAATTTCATGGCGTCAGCAAATCCCCAAAAAGTTGGGACAAGTCCATTTTTACCACTGTGTGGCATCCCCCCTTCTTCTTACAACACTCAACAGACGTCTGGGGACAGAGGAGACCAGTTTCTCAAGTTTAGAAATAGGAATGCTCTACATTCATGTCTAATACAGGCCTCTAACTGTTCAATCGTCTTGGGCCTTCTTTGTTGCACCTTCCTCTTTATGATGCACCAAATGTTCTCTATAGGTGAAAGATCTGGACTGCAGGCTGGACATTTCAGTACCTGGATCCTTCTCCTACGTAGCCATGATGTTGTGATTGCTGCAGAATGTGGTCTGGCATTATCTTGTTGAAAAATGCAGGGTCTTCCCTGAAAGAGATGACGTCTAGATGGAGCATATGTTGTTCTAGAACCTGAACATAGTTCTCTGCATTAATGGTGCCTTTCCAGACATGCAAGCTGCCCATGCCACAAGCGCTCATGCAACCCCATACCATCAGTGATGCAGGCTTCTGAACGGAGCGTTGATAACAACTTGGGCTATCCTTGTCCTCTCTGGTCTGGATGACATGGCGTCCCAGTGTTCCATAAAGAACTTCAAATCGTGACTCATCTGACCACAGAACAGTCTTCCATTTTGCCACACTCCATTTTAAATGACCCCTGGCCCAGTGCAAACGTCTGAGCTTGTGGAGCTTGCTTAGAAATGGCTTCCTCTTTGCACTGTAGAGTTTCAGCTGGCACGGTGGATTGTGTTCACTGACAATGCTTTCTGGAAGTATTCCTGAGCCCATTCTGTTATTTCCTTGACAGTGGCATTCCTGTTTGAGGTGCAGTGACGTTTAAGGGCCCGGAGATCACGAGCATCCAGTAGAGTTTTACGGCCTTGACCCTTACGCACAGCGATTGTTCCAGATTCTCTGAATCTTTTGATGATGTTATGCACGGTTGATGATGATAACTTAAAAGTCTTTGCTATTTTACGCTGGGTAACACCATTCTGGTATTGCTGCACTATCTTTCTGTGCAACAATGGTGGAATTGGTGATCCTCTTACCATCTTGGCTTCTGAGAGACACTGACACTCTGAGAAGCTCTTTTTATACCCAATCATGTTGTCAATTGACCTAATTAGTGTTAATTGGTCTTCCAGATGTTTGTTATATGCTCAATTTCCTTTTTCCAGCCACTTATTGCTACTTGTCCCAACTTTTTTGGGATTTGTTGACACTGTGAAATTTTGAATCAACATATTTTTCCTTTAAAATGTTACATTTACTCAGATTAAACTTTTGATCTGTCATCTATGTTCTATTACGAATAAAATATTGACATTTGCCATCTCCACATCATTGCATTCAGTTTTTATTCACAATTTGTTTAGTGTCCCAACTTTTTTGGAATCCGGTTTGTAGTATTATTTTCATTCATTCATTCAACCTTTATCTTTATTATCTTGTAATGCTCTTTTGACAATGCAAGTTGTTGCTGGAAGGTCCTATTTAAATAAAGTTTTTTATTGTTATTCCTGTTAACAATGTCTTTCTGTATCTTGCCTTCTTCCAAAGACTTTTTGTATAAAACTTGTGTGCTGATGAAATGAAAATGAAGGTGTTAATAACAATGTACAATGATCTGACAGGATAAATGCTAACTCAGGGTGTCATACAGCTGTTAAACTGCTACTCAGTGTCATACAGTTGTTACACTGCTAGTAAGGGTGTCATACAGCTGTTGAACTGCTAGTTAGGGTGTCATACAACTGTTATTATTATGACATACACAATTGTAAAAAGTACCAGTATTTTGTCCAAAAAAGCAGATGCAGCGTTTTCGATTTCCGTCCCCACCAACTTTCAACACAAAGTTACTCACTTGGTCCACGCGATATTGCAGAGTCACGTAAGCCAACACAACCCCACAACATCCAGAGCCCTAAGGAATTCTGGGTGAATCTCATCCACCCCTGGAGCCCTGCCACCGCAGAGCTTTTTAACCACCTCGGTGACCTCAGCACCAGAGATTGGAGAGCCCGACCTAAAGTCCCCAGGCCCTATTTCCTCAGTGGAAGACGTGCCAGTAGGATTGAGGAGGTCTTCGAAGTACTCTGCCCACCGATTCACAACATCCCAAGTTGAAGTCAGCAGCACGCCACCCCCACTATAAATGGTGTTGGTCGCTTACCGCTTTCCCCCACTGAGACGCCGGATGGTGGACCAGAATCGCCTCGAAGTCGTACGGAAGTCATTCTCCATGGCCTCTCTGAACTCCTCTCACGCCCGAGTTTTTGCCTCAGCAACCACCCGAGCTGCATGCCGTTTGGACTGCCGGTACCTATCAGCTGCTTCCGGGGTCCCACAGGCCAAAAAGGCCCAATAGGACTCCTTCTTCAGCCTGACAGCATCCCTCACCGCCGGTGTCCACCACCGGGTTCGAGGGTTGCCACCACGACAGGCACCAACAACCTTGCGGCCACAGCTCCGATAAGCTGCCTCGACAATAGAGGCGCGGAACATGGCCCACTCGGACTCAATGTCCCCCGCCTCCCTCGGAACGTGTTCAAAGCTCTCCCGGAGGTGGGAGTTAAAGCTCCGTCTTACGGGAGACTCTGCCAGACGTTCCCAGCAGACCCTCACAATACGTTTGGGTCTGCCAGGTCTGACCGGCATCCTCCCCCACCATCGGAGCCAACTCACCACCAGGTAGTGGTCAGTTGACAGCTCCGCCCCTCTCTTCACCCGAGTGTCCAAGACATGCGGCCGCAGATCAGATGAGACGACAATAAAGTCGAACTGCAACCTAAGGTGTCCTGGTGCCAAGAGCACATATGGAAATCCTTTTGCTTGTACATGGTGTTCGTTATGGACAATCCATGATGAGCACAGAAGTCCAACAACAGAACACCACTCTGGTTCAGATCAGGGGGGCCATTCCTCCCAACCACACCTCTCCAGGTCTCACGGCTTTGCTCTTCTCATCAGATAAAAAGTGTTCATATTTTATGAAACCGGGATAAATGCAGCACACGAAGCTTCAAATAGAAGGGGTTCTTTATTCTCAAAAATAAACTATTCCCTCTGAGTTATATATATAAAAAATAAGAAAAAGTCAGTGTTTCGAACGGCAGCAAGCCTTAGCTTCAAATAAAATGGCGGACCGACAACACGGTTAGCACCCAACAGAGTAGCATGCAGCTGCACGTAACAGCTGAAATCTAACAGCGTGAAAGCTACTGCATAACAAACGGCAGCGGCACTCTACGAGAGAAAACAAACAGAAATAAAACATTAGCATCGTCTCTATAGCTTCATTCACGGAAGATAACAGAAATAAAACATTAGCATCGTCTCTATAGCTTCATTCACGGAAGATAATTCAGTTCCAACAATTATCGAACACTTTGATTCTCTTTTCACATGGCCAGAGTTGTCTCCTTCACCAAGTCTCAGATAAAATGTCCTTCTCTTCCGTTTTTACCAGTCCGTGCTACCGTACATAAACAAAGGTTTTTTTCTCTATTTCCGGTCATTTTAGACCTCTCTGTACCAACAGCACCACATGCTGACAAAAACAAGAATTACAACCAGTAGGTGAAAGTAAAGCAAAACATGTTTTTTTTTGTTTAAAAATACATGTGACATGTACCCATTTTTCACCTGGTTACATTCTCCCCTGCTTAAATGTCATCGTCCTCGGTGACAAAGCAACTGCTTTTTACCTCTTTTAAAGCTTCTCTAAAAAAAACACAGAACCTAAGCTTGCAATAATCTGTGAAGCCATTTATGAGTTCATTTCTGGCCCCAACACTGACCTAGGTTGGTGATGTGGGTTTGGGTGTTTCCCTACATTCACTCTTCTACTCCTGCGGGGAGCAGGTGTGTGAGCTTGTCTAACGCCAGGAGGAGACACTGGAATCTCACCCAGTTGGTCAATATCGCCTGCTTCATTGTCAACATGCTCAGTCTCCCTCTGTTCAATCACAGGAAGTTCACATTCGGAAGTCAACGGAGTCTCTGCTCGCTTCTGAACACTTTCACCACTAGGACAATTTTCTACACCTGAACCAGGATTTAAGTCAAAAGAAACCTCTTCAATGACTATACCCCCATCATACTCATCAGATGAGGCAGTGTGTGATTCAGTAGTATTTGTCTGTTTGGCTACAGTGTTCTCACTGTGTCCCTGGTTTGTGTCTGGCACATGGACACATGACCTGATGTCAGCCCTGTTAACCGTTTTTGTAGGCCCTCCCTCTGCAGGTCGTACTATGCAAGTTGTGCCTACTACGTCTACGAGTTGGTAAACAACTGGACTCCATGCATCCTGAATTTTGTTACGACCAGCTGGTCTGTGTCTCAGGTAAACATACTCTCCAACCTCAATCGAAGGACAGTACACTTTGTGACTATGCCGAGCAACGCGTTTCGCAGCTTTCTGCTCTGCATACTCTTTAGCTCTTTCATGTGCCTCTTTGAGTCTTTGCTGGTGCACAGCAAGCCAATCAAGATTTTTATCAGGAGAACTTTCATGCGCAAGCAATGCATCAACAGGAAGATGTGGGTCTACTCCATAGAGCAAGAAGTAAGGGGAATATCCGGTAGTCGCATGTGGAGTAACATTGTACGCATAAACCAGCTCAGGTAAATGTTCAGGCCAACGCCTCTTTTTGTCAGGTGGAAGGGTGCGCAACAGTTCATGCAGAGTGCGGTTAAAACGCTCACACTGGGCATTTCCTGTCGGGTGATGGGGTGTTGTACGTGTTTTTTTCACACCATACATTCTACAAAGTTCAGCAATAACCTCCGATTCAAAGTTACGGCCCTGATCTGAGTGAAGACGTTCAGGTACACCGTACTTCATGAACCACTCCTTTAAGAGGACTTTGGCTGTGGTCTCTGCTTTTTGGTCACGTGTAGGGAACGCCTGGGTGAACTTTGTAAACACATCGGTAATGACTAGAACGTTCTCACGGCCATCGGAAGCTGGTTCAAGGAGTGTGAAATCTACTGCCACCACTTCTAAAGGTCGTGTTGCCAAAAAGGATTTCATTGGAGGGTGAATCTTTGGGTGAGGCATCTTTGTGAGAATACAACGCTCACAGTTCTTAACCCATCGCTCAACATCGTTATGCATCCCTACCCAGAATGCTCTCTGTCTCAACAACTGTAATGTCCTCTCTATTCCCTGATGTCCCATAGAGTCATGGACACTCTTCAGCACAGCTGCTTGTAAACAACCTGGAACAAGCAACTGAAAGCACTCTCCAACACGATCATCCTTCACCACTCTGTACACCAACCCATCACGTATCTGAATGTGTTTCCATTGTTTCCACAATGATTTGGCAGCACCAGGAAGATTCTTCCTTTCTTGTGAACTTGGCGGGCTACCTCGATCCACAAACTGTTTTAGAACATTTATCACTGGATCTTGACACTGAAATGTCCGCAGCTCTTCCTTGGAGTAACCGGGAAGAGTTGGTGTAGCCTCTTTAGCATGTGAATTGGATTTATCAGTTTCTGCAGCCCTAATCTGGTTTACCTGACAACATTGGACCCCAGCTGTAACCAGCTCGGGCTCAAGGGCAGTGCCTCTACAAATCAAATTGCAAATTGCAATGCAATCATCAAACTCCTCATCATCAGTTGGTTCTGGCTCCCCTGCTAACGGGTGTCGTGACAGTGCATCAGCGGCGGCGTTACACCGACCTGGCCGGTACTGCACATCAAAGTCGAAGGCAGCTAACTGTGCTACCCATCTCTGTTCAATAGCCCCAAGTTTTGCACTTTTTAGATGACATAAGGGATTGTTGTCTGATACCACAGAGAATTTAGAGCCCAGTAAGTACCCCCGAAACTTCTCTACTATTGCCCATTTAAGTGCAAGCAGCTCGAGTTTCATGCTGCTATAGTTTTTATCATTTCGCTCTGCATTTCTCAGCCGTCTACTTGCATATGCAATGACCCGTTTCTTGTCACCTTGCTGCTGACACAAGACAGCTCCTAAACCCTGACCACTAGCATCAGTTTCCAAAATGAAAGGACAAGTGAAGTCTGCATAACCCAAAATCGGAGCAGTCACAAGCTTTTCTTTCAATGTGTCAAATGCAATTTGACTGTTGGTGTCCCATAATGCACTTAGTTTTTGACTAGCTTTGGCTGTAGTAGCAGCTCCTCGACACTGATTCACTAGGTCATGTAGTGGGGCTGCGATCTTTGAAAAGCCCTCAACATACCTTCTGTAGTAACTACATAGGCCTAGAAATGATTGGAGTTCCTTAACGGTGCCAGGCACCGGCCATTCCTTGACTGCTGCCACCTTGGAGGGATCAGTTGCGATACCCTCTGCAGAAATTTGGTGTCCAAGGAATTTTACTTCCTTCTGCAAAAAGTGACATTTTTCCCACTTCACTTTTAATCCAGTGTCTCTCAAACGTTTAAAAACTAGATCCAGCCGTTCCAAATGAGACTCAAAGCTTGGGGAGTACACTAAAATGTCATCCAGATAGACTAACATGATGTCGAATATCAGGTCACTCATAGTTGCTTGCATCAATCTTTGAAATGTTGCAGGCCCGTTACACACCCCCATGGGCATGCGTACATACTCAAACAGCCCAAAAGGCGTGGTGAAAGCCGTCTTATGTCTGTCTCGATCATCCATGGCTACTTGGTGATACCCACTGGCAAGGTCAACTGTGGAAAAGTATTTAGCACCTTTTAGCGCATCAAAACTCTCATCAATACGAGGCAATGGAAATGCGTCTTTCTTAGTTTTTAGATTTAGCTTCCTGTAGTCTACACATAAGCGTATACTGCCGTCACCTTTGCGGACTACCACAACTGGTGAGGCGTAAGCGCTTTCACTTTCCTGTATGATTCCTTTTTTCAACAGTTTAGAGATATGCTCTTGTACTTCCTGGTATTGGTTAGGAGGTATACGACGATATGGCTGTGTGACAGGTACGTCATCCGCCAGCTTGATCTCATGTTTCACCTTATCCGTGTGACCCAGATTCTCCTCATCATCTGCAAAAACATCAATGTAGCTGGACAGCAATGAGCAGAGAGCGACACGCTCTTCCTCTGCGCCCCCCATGTCAAGTCTTTCCAAAATGGCTTGCACCTTACTGTCAGTTTGCACCATGTTAGGGTCAACTGAAACCTGTTCAACACCGGCAGAGATGCGTTGAAACTTTACTTGGCATGTCTGCTCACTCTCCGCAGGATCAACCTTTGAGATCATGCCTAGCCGTGTTCGGGGGCCTAACCACACTTCCTCGGCGGAGAAGTTAACCACCTGGAGCGGAAGAACATGGCTGGTCCTTGTGACAAGTGTTGGGATAACTGCTAATCCAGATGGTAGAGGAGTGGTCACTGGTTCGATGATCAACTGAGAGGCTGCATCTAAGGTTTTAGTGTGACCTTTTACAAACACAGTGGACATCGAGGATGCAGGGATGCGTACTTTGTTTCTTCCTGCAACCCGAACTACTGCCTTTCTCTCAATGCAACAGATCTGTACCTGTTGGAAAGCTGTCCTCCACCCAGAGTCTAAGGATCCACCCAAAGTGTTGTCAAACTCTGTTGTAACTAGCTGTCTGCATCTGTGAATGACATTCATACCGATTATGCATTCTTCAGAAACAACAGGGTTCAGTGACGGCTTCAGGACCAAGAAGCCACAATTTGGGATCTTTAAACTCATCGTCTCAATTTCCAGTTCAATATATCCCTGATAAGGAATGTCAAGTCCATTCGCAGCAGTTATTTTAAGCCAACTATTTGTAGCTAGCATGCTCTCATCATCACCAATATATTTTCTGAAAAAATCATCTGTCATAGTACTGACCTGGCTGCCAGTATCTAGTAAACAATGTGCTGACCTGCCATTAAGTTTTAGATCAACCACTGGACATTTTCCTATGGCACGCTCAATAATTTGTTCTCGTGTGATCTCCAGTGTAGGTGAGTCTACGACATGACCCTGCGTTACCCGACTCACTGCAACCAGGGTCTCTCGTTTCCCGACGGACTAGAAATGGGGTACTCATCAGAGTTTTTGTATCTTCTCTGGGGACACTGTTTGGCAACATGACCAGCAGTTTGGCACTTGAAACATATCGGCTTACCGTCAGGGGTAAATCTTGGACCAGTTTTGGTCTGAGATGGTGTCTGGCTACTAGGATTTTTGTTCTGAATTGTCAGCTCTTTCACAGCCTTAGTGAGTTCTGTTATCACTTTCCCTTGCTCAGTGAGCACTTTAAGAACGTCATCCATTGAGACCGACTTCTCATTAGGTCTAGTTAGATTAGTGACTTTATCTTGCTCTTTAAGAGTTTTCATCACATCCTCCAGATGCATTGGATTTTCTGTCTCTTTAACTGCACAGCACTGTGCTTCGGCTTTAACAGTACGGCAGTTATTCACGTTACTCCTAACCGTTTTTGTGCTAGGGGCTTGGTCTAAGGACCACAAGTAAGCCTCCTCACGCACCTCTATAAAAGTGGATGTAGGTTTTCCTCTTACATGTTTTCGGAGTTCTCGTTTCAGTGAGAGGTCTCTGATGCCCTCAATGAACTGGTCTCTCAACACTGCGTTCTCATTACCCATGGAATTAGGATGCTGTTTCCATACCAAACTAAAGGCCTGAGATAATGAATGTGAAAAGTCACGTATGTCTTCACCCTCCTTCTGTTTACAGTTGTAGAAGCTCTGTAAAAGTTGGGCAGCGCTACGTTTATCTCCAAATGCATCTTTTAAGTAAACAAGCAGGTCTTTTACAACATCACCATCAGCTTTGCGTAAACGCACTTCTTCCAGAGCTGGGCCTCTTAACAGCGACAGCACAAAATCAAACTGTTCGGGTGCAGATTGGTTTCTAGCAGAAATTACCCTTTCTACTTCTTCAATAAACTCATCCACACTCCTCCCATCTTTGTCAATGTCTCCACTAAATGGTGAAATGTGCCTTTCTCTGGGTACGTAGACATAAGACCTGGTAGGCTCATTATTTAGTGATGATATGACTGTCATGACTTCATCTTGCCTTCGGGCTAACTCACTTAGTTGTTGTAACACCCCAGCTTGTTCAAGGTCATTTTGTCCAGTATCCTCGTTATTATTCACTGCTAACTGTTGTCCCTCCATCTGAATGTTTATGGAACCCTCTTGTTCGGACATGTTCTGAAATTATTATTATTATTATTTTATTTTTTTTCAGTTCACTTAACAGTCAATAGAAGTATTAAATTGGTCGAAGTCCGGAGTCCACCGGAGGTCCCTGGGCTGCTCCAAGACCGCTGCTGGGCGATGCTTCTCCCGCCTGGAATGCGCTTTGGTCTGACGATCGCCTCGGCTGAAATCCTTCACGACCACGCCAGCACAGACTGCTCAGCAACGTCCCCCCTCTGGTCTCGAAACAGATGCCTCCTCACCGACGCGATGCCCACGTCCACTCAGGTGTAGGCCACTTCTTCACCACTGCCGTTTGCTAATGCTACCGCTGCGCCGCCATATACATGCACTCGCAGAGAAAAAAACGAGAACCCCACTCCTGGTACCAATATTTGAAACCGGGATAAATGCAGCACACGAAGCTTCAAATAGAAGGGGTTCTTTATTCTCAAAAATAAACTATTCCCTCTGAGTTATATATAAAAAATAAGAAAAAGTCCGTGTTTCGAACGGCAGCAAGCCTTAGCTTCAAATAAAATGGCGGACCGACAACACGGTTAGCACCCAACAGAGTAGCATGCAGCTGCACGTAACAGCTGAAATCTAACAGCGTGAAAGCTACTGCATAACAAACGGCAGCGGCACTCTACGAGAGAAAACAAACAGAAATAAAACATTAGCATCGTCTCTATAGCTTCATTCACGGAAGATAACAGAAATAAAACATTAGCATCGTCTCTATAGCTTCATTCACGGAAGATAATTCAGTTCCAACAATTACCGAACACTTGGATTCTCTTTTCACGTGGCCAGAGTTGTCTCCTTCACCAAGTCTCAGATAAAATGTCCTTCTCTTCCGTTTTTACCAGTCCGTGCTACCGTACATAAACAAAGGGTTTTTTCTCTATTTCCGGTCCTTTTAGACCTCTCTGTACCAACAGCACCACATGCTGACAAAAACAAGAATTACAACCAGTAGGTGAAAGTAAAGCAAAACATGTTTTTTTTTGTTTAAAAATACATGTGACATGTACCCATTTTTCACCTGGTTACATTTAATCAAAGCATCAACGTTCTGCAGCTCTGAATATGTGACTCATGTTTCCTGAACCAGATGTTGATTATTGAGCTGCTGTTTTTAAAGTTACACTTCTTATAGTTTTAAATAAAGTGATTTTTTATTGTTTTATTTAAGCTCAGGTTTTCCTCCTCTGGACAGAAAGATGATCCTACATCCACAGAAAACTCACAATAAACAGTTAAACTCTATTTTCAGATGTTCTATGTGGTTGCATGAGGATGCTGAGAGATTTTTTATCTAAATTCCTATTGAACAACATTATCAGTCTGACAGGAACTGATTTTTACAGCAGATCTAAATTTCTGGATATTTCTGCATTTTAATAAACAACTTAAATTTTAAACAAACCAAATCAGCCCATTTGAAATAAAAACACTGAAGGTTAATTAAATAAATGTCACATTTTTGTCATCTGTGTATGTTTCCCATACAAGACGAAATTCGTCTCTGCATTTAACCCAACCACCACCAGGTGGTGCAGTGGGCAGCCATAGAAAGCGCCCGGGGAGCTGGGGAAATAGGTGTGCACTCATAGACACCCCAAGGTGTGTAGCGGCCGGGGTTCGAACCTGGGTCCTTCGGGTCCCAAGTCGGCAGCCCTGCCTCTACACCAATTCATTTATAACTTGAGAAATGTAATTTCCTGTGAAAATGCAGTGTGATGCTTATAGCTGAATGATTTTTGCTGAAAGCTGCTGAACAGGTTTCCTCATGAACTTGAACAGCTGACATTTACTAAAAGTAGGAAAAGTGGAAATCAACAGAAAGAAAGCAGAAAATGTAGAAAAAGCTGAAAAAGAGCATAAATGAGCAGCATAAGCTGAATGAAGCAGAAAGATGCTGAAAGGAGCATAACATTTTAAATTATTGGAAAGAAGCAACAAACTGAAAATTACCCAAAAAATTCCAGAAGAAAGTAAAAAAATTGTAAAAATACAGGTACTGTATTCCCCGACTTACGAGGGCTCTTACTTACGAGGTTCCGGACTTACGAGCTGGCGAACGAGCAGTAAATTTGTAACGAACATACAGAAAATACAGCACTTTTATGTGTTTTTAGAGAAAAGTGTGTTAGCTAACCGTTTGGAAACCAGTTTCTGAGCATGTTTATGAACTAGTATGAACATTTGTGATGAAAAACGAGTGTTAAACGAGTGTTCGTAGTAGTGCTAGCATAAATTTTCCGATTTACGACCGAAAATCCGGACTTACGAGCAACACGTGTTTCGGGTTCCGACGTACGAGATTTCGTGTTACAAGACAGTCGTAGGAACGGAACTCGCACGTAAGTCGGGGACTACCTGTAAAATGTTTTAAAGGGTTTGTAGGATGTGATGAGAGCTCCATTCATTTTCAATGAGAAAAACATGGCTGACAAAACTAAATATTTAAAAAAATTACACAAAAGCAAATATCAGAGCAGAAATGTCCTGAATGAGCTGAACGTTGCAATACATGAATTGTTGACATAGCACAAAAATAGTGGAACAAATTACGTGCAGAAAAACATACAGAAGAAAAGTGGAGCTCAACAGTGAGAATGATTTATAAACATTCAGACAGTAAATAGATTTGAAATGACCTTTGACCCTTCCCAGATTGTTGAAGAGCAACAGTCATTGCTGAAGTGTTGTCGTTAACACAGACAGGTATGATCCAGAACAGAAAACTGTCAACTCCAGTGTAAAGATGTTGGTTTAGTCTTTGTTAATTAAATAATATTTTATGTAATGTTTTGATTTTAGAAAACTGTTGAAGAATGTGAGAAAGAACTAAGAAGAACTTCTCCAAGTGATTCTGGCTCATGTCTGACCTCAAAACCTGACAGTTTAGTTTTTAACCTTTATTTAAACAGAAAATCAAACTTTGATTTTAAATGTCTAACAAACATGTTCAGGTAAATAAAGTCCGCAGGTCAGAAGTTGTTACTTCAGTGCAGGAGAAAACTTCACAGCAACACACAAAAACATGAACATTGACATCAAATCAACTATAAATCCATCAAATAATAAACATTAAACTACAATAAAAGAATAATGAACTAATAAAACTGTAAATCAGAACATTTTCATATATAGATAGCTTTATTTGTCCCTGTAGGGAAATTAGTTTGCAGCATTTGTCAGCAGGCAACATAAAGGACATACTTATACAAACATGACATTAACATCCAACACAGCAAAGATGTTTGAGCTCAGTAATTCATGATGTTTGTATTAGTTAATGATTTAATTGCTTGTGGTATGAAAGAAAACTTTGTTCTGTTTCTTGAGAATAAAGGAAGGCCGTACCTTCGCCCTGAAGGAAGCAACTCAAATGAGGATCTTAGGGGATGTGTGTTGTCTGCTATAATCTTGTTTGCCTTCCTCATAACTCTGTCCATGTATATCTTTTCCATACTTGGCAGAGTGGTCCCTAACAGTTTGCTGGCTGTAGTTACTATACTTCTCAAGGATTTCTTCTGAGCCTCTGTAGCATTGCCAAACCAACAGATGTTACAAAACGTTAAAATACCTTCAATAAAAGCAGAATAAAACATTAAAAGCATTGAGTTATTGACTCTAAAAGAACCCAGTTTCTTTAAAAAATACATCTTCTGCTGAGCCTTGGTGTTAATAAGGTCAGCCCATGATGTTTCTTCTCTAAATCTGTTGAAATCACCACGTCGTGAACAAATGCACCTCAGATGCATCATTTAGCTGAATGTAGCAGAGAATCAAGTTTCTGTTTCCTCTCAGTGACAGGAGCTCTAATACTGACACTGATGCAGCAGAAAGTCTACATTTCAGTTTAGCTCCAACTTCAACTGTTGCTTTGATTTGATGTCAGCTGACTCTCAAATCTATAAATCATCACACAACAGCATGTGTGGAAAAGTTCATGGCACAAACAAAAAGCAGCATCAGAAACAGAAAGACACAATAAAAGAATCCACACTGAGGATTGTTTCTCTCTGATCCCAGGAACAAGGTGAAATCTGAGAACTTTCTTCCACCTGGAAGCACAACACTCTGTAATGTGCTGGTCTAGATGACATCAGGGTCTGTCATGTCTCCATGTGGAGGGAACAGCTGTTTGAAACGTGTCACTGTTTCTTCATCTGAATGTGAAGATCCTGCTCTACTCATCCCTGAAGACTGCAGTCTCCTCCTCTCCTTCAGCTCTGGAACCATCAACATGATGCTTTTTCTCTGCTCCTGACTTCTGGCTGCTGCTGGTCTGAAACAACATCAGGTTTTATAATTACTGCAAGAACATTTCTAACTGAATATACCATGCATGATACATAAAGTACCTTGAAGTAGAAGTAGAGGACAAGGATGGATCCCATGATCAAACCCAGCAGGACCACAACTAGTCTGATGATCAAAGCAGTCAAATATCCTGAAACTGAATTCAACACATCCCTCATCAGGTTGCAGCTAAATTAATTAAATATATAAAATTAAGTTTTAATTCTAAATTAATAATTTCTGATGAGTCCAAATGAATTGGACAGTTTTCCTGCTGGACTCCATGAAGTTACCTGAGATGGTGAGGCTGAGCGGCTGGCTCCTAGAGGAGAAGTTATGGGAGAAAACATAGACATGATAAACACAGCTGTAGGTTCCTTGGTGGGTGTGGTCTGCAGCAGAGAACAGGAAGTGGGCGGAGTGATTGACAGCTGGCAGGGTGTAGTTCTGTGCTGAGTTGGAGGTGTTGAAGAGGAGCTGGAAGGAACCACCTTGGTACTGAGGTTTGATGGAGCACATGATGATGAAATCTGAGAGTATGGGAACCTCAGACCCCTGTTTTATGGCTTTGGAGACCCCGTCAGTGGAAGACAGGAAGATATGTGGATCAACCAACAAATCTGGGAACAAAAAGGAAACAAACATTTAAAAATGGATCAATATTTATTGTAAAACAGTGAAAAGATGTCCTGAGTTCAGCAGCAACTCTGACGGTGAGCTCAGATAAGTTGCCATGGTAACAAGCATGTTTAAACATGACAGCTTCCTCTACAGTGTGGGCCTTTAGAGTCAAGCACAGCAGAGAGGGACAGAAGACTTACAGGTGGTAATTACTCCAGTTTTTAAGTTCACAATCTTCTAAAGGTTCACAAGTTCTGTTTTAAGGAAACTGTTTAAACATTTGAAACCTGATGGAGGAACATTTACAAAATTATTAAATATGTCAGAGTTCAGTTTTACCTGAGCAGATCACTTCAAGGACGTGGTCAGATGGATTTAACCATTCAAGATAAGTGAAACATAAACAATCTCTCAGTGCAGATTTTCTTTCCAGACAGTCAGACCTGATCATCCACATAGGTCTGTCTGGAGATTTCTTTAATTTTCTTGTTGACACAACAGAACCACAACCCAGCTGAGAACACACTGCAGCAGCTGAGTTCTTGTTCCAGTCATCAATGAAGTCTTTCACTGGTCTCCACTGTTTCTGGTAAAACATCTCCAGAGTCCCAGCACAGTGACTGGTCTCTCCCACCAACCTGACACCATCTGAGCAGAGACAGAAAAATAATGAAGAAATGAAGAAAACCAGTGAACAGCATCAAGTCTGCAGCTCCTCGTCTACCTGAACAGGTGAGTCCAACAGCTTTTTCAGGTGAGCAGGTGTTTCTAGCTGAAGCTGAGCTTCTACAGTCCAGGAGAGCAGACTCGTTCCTTCACACTGGAACTCTCTGCTCCATGTTGGAGCCTCCACTTCTCCATAGAGCGCCCCCTGGAGGACTGGAGGAGGAGCACAGTCCAGCTCCCTGCAGACCACCTCTGCATCCTGCTGGTCAAAGTCAGCTTCACACACTGAGGACCAGGACTGGTTAAAGTTCACCTCCAGTCTGCCTGAGCACAGGTTAGTCCCATCAACCAGCCTGACTGAGTCTGGACAGAGAGGAAGAGGAGAGTCAGAGACCTTCATCAGTTTCTCAGATCTCTGTGAGGAAAAAAGTTTATTTCAACAAAAACAGATAAAAAGTTGTTGATGTGAAATATATACCTCACCTCCTTAATACAAACATCACACAGTCATTACTCCCTGCGCTCTAACGATTTAGTCCTCCTGTCAGAACTGAACTAGGAAAAAGAGCATTCAGCTTCGCCGTCCCCTCAGCCTGGAACAACTTACAGAAAGATCTGAAACTATCAACATTCATCTCTCCTGGATCCTTTATGTCAACCGTAGTAGAAAATGTCATCAAGAAACTTGACCATTGCAGATGTTTCTAACCATTACTTATCCAATATACATGTCATTGTTGATTTTTTTAACTTTATTTACCCAACCGAGGTCTGTCTGCTTGTTTTGTATATAATGTATATAGAAATCTGTCATATCCTGTTGGTTTTGAACTGTCAACATCTGTTTACTGTGATTGTAGTTTTCTTTATTTTCTTTTGATAAGTGCAAATGCCTATTGCCAATGTGACGTGTGCTGCTGACCACTTGACCAGGTCACCCTTGTAAAAGAGATCTCGATCTCAACGGGCTCTACCTGGTTAAATAAAGGTGATTGATTGATTGATTGATATTTGTTGGTTTATTTGTTGTGTTCTGCACCTCCTGCCCTCTGCACATAAAAACAAGCAGAGTTCAAATGGACCAAGTTGTTCAGTTTATCACTCTCAGGTTCTTTAAGAACCAACTGGACTTGTGAAGCAGCTGCAGGACTCAGTACCTCTTCCACTGACAGCTGGCCTCCAGGAACAAACCTTCATCTTCTCTCTCTGCTACTCTGTGTCTGATACACTTACAGCTGACAGAGTTCAGCAAAACATTCAACAGAGAAGCAGAAATGCTTTTTACCTGAGCAGGTGACTTCTGTGACAACAGGCCTGGACGTGGTTCCTCTCACACATTTTGTCAGAGAAGATCCATCACAGTCTTCAACGATGTCCCAGAGAGCTTCATCAAGGTCAATGTCTTGTTCTCTCATTGAAACAGGAGAGCCACAGTCCAGCTGTTTACACACTTCACCTGCAAAACTCAAAGTCCAATATATAAATTCCACTTTTCTCCATTTCCCTCTGTGTTGAAGCTCCAATGAGCCGTTACACCGACTGCCTCCTCCAACCAACCTGATGGAGTCAACAGGTTCTGGAGAGAAACAGTAAAGAAGGTTCTGATCAAATTAACTGATTTTAAACAAGTAAACTATTGTTTTGTCACTTTGAATAAAAACATTTTGAAAAAGATAACCTACAGTTAGACTGTAAAGAACTCTCCTCTTTACCTGAACAGGTGAGTCCAACAGCTTTACCAGAATAGTTTCTAACAGAACCATCACAGTCCAAAAGAGCAGCCTCGGTGCCTTCACACTGGAACTCTCTGCTCCATGTTGGAGTCTCTGTTTCTCCAAAGAGCGCCCCCTGGAGGACTGAAGGAGGACCACAGCGAAGCTCCCTGCAGACCACCTCTGCATCCTGCTGGTCAAAACCATGTTGACTCACTGAGGACCAGGACTGGTTAAAGTTCACCTCCAGTCTGCCTGAACACAGACCAGTCCCGTTCACCAGCCTGACTGAGTCTGGACAGAGAGAGGAAGAGGAGCAGCTGGTTAAAGACAATTCATGGTTTCTTCATCTTTTCAGCTGAAGGTCTGTGGGACACAGATTGTCTCATTTGGACCAGATTACAAAAATCCACTGATGGGTCCCTCTGCAGCTGACACCATGAAGAACAAACATCTGTTCAGTTATTTAAGATTCTTTGAAGAAAAGTTTTTCTGTTTGATTTGAAAGTAATTTGTTCTGTTTAGTTTATTTTCTGTTCCACAGAAACAAAGAAAGAAGTTCATGATACAACCTGAACAGGTGATGATGAGCACAAAGTCTTGTCTCTGTAGAGTCATCACAGATCCACAGTCAAGTTGTCTGCACACTTCTGCTGCTGATGTCAGGGTCCAGTCAAAGTCCCTGCTCATCACCTCTCTCCAGTCTTCCTGCTTCTTCTCCTCCAGTTTTCCATCACAGTGGTTTTTTCCTCCAACCAGTCTGAATTCAGACACCACTGAAGCAACAACATGTAGATGTGGAATAAAAATGAATGACACCTGATTCAGTTTCTGTGTTTTTCTCTGTATTTACCTGCTGTGTGTTCAGCCCAGAATCCTGAGGACAAATCAGAGGAAACATGAAAAATAAAAAAATATTTTTTAGTTCTGGATCACAGAAACAAGAAGAATCTGGACTCATCATCGATGTTCTTCAAGGTTAGTATTCTCAAATATGGAAACTAATGATGAAAGGAAGAGAAGGCAGCAAATTATATCTGTTGATACAAATATTTTAGCTTTAAATATTGTTATATATGTATTGGTATATTATCATTGACTCCTCTTTATCATTGTGATCAGTTTTATTTAAATTGTAGATAAATTGTTGTACAAACTGGTGTAAGTGTTCCTGTTATGTTTGGTTCAAACTGTGACATGATGCGAGGAGATCCAGGAAGTCTGAGACAATAAATGATTTGTGTGTAACTGCTGTGTGTCCAGCAGGTGTCATCATCTTTAATGTGACTGTGTTTAAACAGAGAGCTTCATGACGTCAGCAGGAACTCTGTTCAAGGAACTCATGTGTCTCTGCAGGACTTTACAGACTGTTTCATGATTGTTGGCACCTCAAATATCTGGTTTAACAACAACTTTTCATTAAGTTAGTCACAGTTGTTCAACGTGTACTTTTCTTTACAACATTTTTTTTTACAGT